>JAJIBD010002301.1:15000-244070 GCA_021461705.1 Cryptotis parvus
CTTTGCAGCCTGAGGACTTACTATTGATTATGCTTTTAATCTTCTGTGGCCTATTTTCTTTGAGTACTCTATCTATGCTTAAGCATTAAGCTTAGGGGTGTTGTAAATGTTGTGAAGGATTTCCTATAACTGATTGGTGAAAAATAAAGCTGCTTTCTTATTCTTTGTAAGCCTCAGTTTTTACTGCTTATTCGATGGGTTGTACCAGGTTTTGCATAGACAGACTCATATAGATTTGTATGTGTAACAGTGATTATCTGAGTTGGATCTGAGGATATTTGAATCTAAGAGTGTGGGTCCATAAATTTAGTCATGGAGATAATAAAAAAGGGCTACAATCTTACTAGCCAATGCATTGGTACATGGGATGCAGCCTTCTGTGCAGACAGCCTGGGCTAAATCTCCAGCACCACATCTGGTTCCTTAAACTGCAACGGAAAGGATCCCTGAACTCAGAACCAAGAGTAGCCCTTGAGCACCACTGGGTGTAATCCAAAACCAAACCAAAATATTTGGGAAACATATGAGAAAACTATGACTTAATAGAAGTTGTGACTTACAATTTTTAAAATTATATGTCCTTATTTTGTCTGATTATTGATTTTCTGAATGCATTAATGTAAATGTGTTTTGTTTTCTGTTTGGGAACCTCTTTAGGCTGTGCTTATGCATGCAAGCATTCCAACACAAGCCTGCCCCTTGGCAGAAACAGGTTAGCTCTCCAGTCCCCAAATCAAAAGTACCTAAGGATCACCTCTGGCTCTGTTCTCTGGAATCACTGTACATGGTCCTGGAGATTTGAACCCAGGTAGGTAACGTGCAAGTACCTTGGTGTTGCGCTTTCGCTCTGACATCTTCCTGCAAACATCTGGCTCACATGCTGACCTCCTAGCCTCTAGCATGTTGGCGTGTAAAGATGGACATTTTGAGGTAATTTCATGAGAACATAATTTTAGTAATCTCAAGATGTTTTTCTGTCTTTCAGAAGAGAAACTAGAAACCATTCTCTCTTCTCCACATCATTCACCATTAAAGACCATATGTGTGCCCAGGAAAAGGATATCTATCTTGAAATAAAAAAAAAGAGTTTTCACCAGACTCCAATTGTGCTGGAAAATATAGTCTCATATTTTCAGCTTCTGGACCTATGAGAAATATTTTTTTTCTTTTTTGGGAAGTGAAATGGAAGTAGGAACTGCTTGCAAGTAATACTGGAGGTCGAATGACCCCTTCCGTGATAAATCACCATTCACTAAAGATGATCATTTTGCTGAAGTTGAGTATGATCATTTTACTAGCAGATGACAATGTTAAAAAACACATAGTACAAAGGAGAGAAAGTATAAAACATAAAAAAGCCTAAACCTCAAGTAGCAATACCTTTGTAAATCACAATTATTTAATTAAATAAAAATATTTTAAAAATCCAGAAAATTATTTGTTTCTTAATGCATGTGTCTGATGTAAACATATTCTCATTAGGAATAGTCAAAAGAATTGCATTAAAATACATTGCCTGAGTGTTGGTAACTTCTAAATATTAGAACAAGAATAAACTTTAGGAATTTATGATTACATTATTTATATTAGGAAAAATTTGAAGTACCATAAAAGCATTAACAAATAAACCATTGTTTCTATCAAAAGTCATAGAACAATTTGATAATATTTGTTAGTATTGAAAAACATGTTTTTTAAAAATTAGGTCAAATCATATATGTACTAGAATAAAACTGATTTTAAACATGACCTAATAAATGTAACAAGAATAGGGAACATGCTTTATTTAAGCAGAGAAACTAATCTAAGGTACAAAATAATAATCCTAAATTTATGAATATAAGAGAGCATAGCATGTCAAAAATGCACTCGAGCCATTGTTACAAAGCTATGATTTTAATAAAATATGTAAAGCCAATGGTATTATCAATAGCAATTTATGGATATATTGAGTTATTTTATTTTTATTAAATTTCATTTTATAAAGAACAGAAGAGGGTGTTTCTTATTGATTTTTTATATAAATAGAATACATTTTCAATATTACAAAGAACTGAATTTATGTTTGAAACATAATGAAATAATTATTTGATAATACTTATTGTTACCTTAAAAAAGCTGCATTTTATGATTCTTAACAAGTTAATATTAAATTAAAATTATTATTACTGTAGGATGCATTTACCTAATTTGCAAAATATTGTGAAGGACATCTAAACGATGATTGCCATTATTTGAATTATATAATTATGTAGCAAAATTGAAGGTGTGCCCAAAAGAATATAATGTGTTTTCAGTGTAACACAGCATAAGATGATTCTTTGATATGTCACCTGGAGTGGGGACACTATGCAAGACTAGTGTAAATGGAAAAGAAAGATTATTATCCACATATAATTTCATCAAGGCATAGTCAATTCTGTAGTCATGGATTTTCAATCATCTGCATGCTAGACTTAGAGTAATATAAATGTTACAAATGAGTATGTCAGGTTGAATTTAATGATTTTCCTTAAGGATGGTTGTTTACTTTTCAAAGATTTTATCTGAGCATATTTTCTGTAACACACAAGAAATGTGTCATTTCTTAGAGATAAGTAACTTGAGGCTATAGAGTTTTAAATTACTTTTTCTTTTACTATTATTAAATTTAAAATGATGACACTATTTTCCTCAATCATGTATGTTGATAGTAAGGCAACATCGTCTTTCATATTTTTGTTAACAGATATGTATGTTTGTGGTATATATGTTATCAGTTACAATAACAAATTGGTTGTTCTGAGATGAGAAAACATCTATTCATAACTTTTGATCACTTGTTGTCCTTATCTCCTTATAGCTTCATTATTCATTCCCTTCAAAATATTCTTGTAGATTATTTAAATTTTAAGACAAAATAAATAGAATGCTGATGACAAGCCAAAACCAACTCTGTACACTCTGTATACTAATTAAAAACAGTTTAACTAGAGGAATAAAACTATTTTTGCACAGAAATTTATACATTGTCTACTTTATACATTGTAGAAATACAAACTGAAGCCCCCATCACAAATTAAATTACATAAAATAAAATATTAAAGAGAATGCATCAGTATATTAAACTGGATTAAAAACAGAGCCACAAATAAACAATAAGACATAGATATTCAATAATGAAAAATGATGTGATCAAATAAAACCCTATAAATTCCTTAGGCAATCTCTTCACTATGTATTCTTCTCAGCTCTCAATATATTTTCTTAGCTTCCTGGTATGGAGAATAGATAGACATAAAATTATTATTATGAATACTATATCACTTATACTGTAGCATTGATTATTGCATATAATGAAACTGAACTAACAATGGTGTAGAAGCAATGAGCAAGGAAACAATACTGGAAATATTGTAAAAATTAATAGCACTCTGATAAAAGAAACACATGGGCCATGGTTGAAGGTGTTTGACCCTATAGTGCTACTGGAGATACAGTAACTTTTTAACTAAATTCATGTTAACATTAATATGACTATAACTGTGTCACCTCAACTACATTTAAAAATATATATTTATTTATAAAAATATTCACAAGCTAGCTTTTGGATCAATTTTTATGGGTCAGTTGAGTCTGTTGGCTTTAATTACTGGTATTTTTGTCTTACGCCAAATATACAAAGTCATATTTTAGGAATATCAAAATTATCTACATTTAGGGATTACTTTTCAACTTTCTAAGAAGCTATATGTCTTCATACCACCTTTGCACCCCTGAATCTGAGAGTGACCAGTGATGTCACAGAAACTATATTTCTACCTTAAATTAACCTTTTTTCCATAATCATAACATAAATATGTGAGAATAAAACAAGTTACTGAAAGAAAACATCTAATTCAGAGCATTTGATCAATATAATAAATATACACAATAAGAAGTCATAGACCAAAAATATGAGGGTGAGGTGAAATAGAGTATACTTATAAAAACTCTAGTAAAGATCTTTGAGGACTGGGGCTAGAACCATAGAACGTGAGTAAGGTGCTCGCATTGCATGTGGTTGAGCTGGCTTAATACCTGGACCACACATGATGCCACAGCCCCGTCAGGAGTATCCCTGAGTGCAGAACCAGGACTAAGTCCTGAGCATTCTGAGTCTAACTCTCCTTCCTGAACAAAAACAAAAACACAAAACTCAAAGGATTCAACGTTTCAAGTGGATGAATCAGTAACATATTGCCACAAAAAATGAATAAAATAAGAGTATTACAAAGATTGATGAGGTGTTGTTTAGCTTTAGTCATGACTATAGTCATGTTACTTGTAGGGACTTGAGGAGTATCATGATGCATAAAGTTACATAAAGGTAGAGAAACCGACACTGAATGTCCTCTCTCATAAGTGGGATAAAAGAAACATAATGGTAGAATAACAAATACCAAAGGGGCATGAGAGCTTATTCAGTAGGAAATATGCCACTTGAGCAAGCTGAGTGATAGAATAGGAAGGGGGCAATTCCTATTGCAGAGGGAAGCTTTCTAATGGGAAGAGAACTGAGGGCGTGGTGATGAAAGGTGTTGAAGTGTTATGTATATATGAAACCAAGACCTAAGTACAGCAGAAATACGGGCCAGGAGGATTGGTCCATGGTTGGAAGTCTGCATCATGTGCTTGGGGAGGACAATTGGGATAGCGAAGGGACCACTATGACAAAGATAGTTGGGAATGATCACTCTGGATAAGAACTGCATGCTGAAAGTAGGGAAAGGAACAAACATGTTAAACTCTCTGTATTGCAAACCAGAATGTCCAATGACAGGGGGGGGGGGGGGGAGAGAGAGAGAGAGAGAGAGAGAGAGAGAGAGAGAGAGAGAGAGAGAGAGAATGAAAGTTCCCACCATAGAGACAGGCTGGGGGCAGGCAACAGGACGGAAAAGGGGGACATTGATGGTGGGAGATGTGCACTGGTGCAGGGATGGGTGTTGGAACATTGCATGACTACAACCTGATCATGAACATCCCTGTGACTGTATCTTGTGGGGATTCAATTAAAAAAAAGTGTTATGTATATAGAACTTTATCAGCAATAGTGCTTAAATCATATGAGAAAAAAAAAGCTTCTCCTGGAAGAAATTGGTGGGTAGGTAGCAAATGGGGCGGGGGCAGGGTGCGATGGTGGAGGGAACATGTGAACAAGTGCACATGGTGAAGAAATTGATGTTGAAACATTATATGCCGGAAACCCAATGGTAAATAACTGTAGCTTCCTGCAAACTAAATAAAAATAAATAAGTCTTCAAACCATGGTCATTTAAAGGATACACATTTGATGCTGAGAGGGATCTGGGAAGTTTACTGAATGGTTCTAGAGGGAAAAAGGCACTAAGTTCTAACCAGTCAGTGAAAATCCTCATTGAATCCCTCATAGGATTAGGTAGAGATCCCAGAATGCCACAATTAAGAAGTTGTAGAATAAGCCTGGCATATACACATAATCACCATCTTTATTTACTCATTATTATTAAAGCTCTGTGATTTACAAAGTTGTTCACAATACAGTTGCTTCAGGCACACCATATTCAGAACCAATCCCACCACCATCTGACCTAGTCTAAAAATCATTATTTTGGTTTTAAATATAATGATGTTTAATAAAATCTAAATGATTGATATATTACAGAATATAGTAGCAAACTATCTAACATAGAAATAAAAAGAAAAAATAAGAAGCAAAAATAATTTGACAATTAAACAGCACAATCCTAAATTAACCAATACCAAAAAAGTCAAAGAACTTGAAAGAAAGTAGGCTACATAAAATCTTAGACATAAAGTTCACCATGAAGTGAACATAAATTTGACCTTATCAAAGTACTACTAATTTTCCCTTATAGAGAGAAGTAGATATATTCTGTACGCTTTATTTTTTTTAAAATGTGCTATGAGTATACTCTAATATTAAAGTAGAAAAATACATATTTAATAAAATCACTGAATACTAAGGCATTTTCTATATGGATAGTTAAACCTTTAATGAGAATATGATCAGCAGAATCAATAAATGTTATGGACAGGAATCACTATTATATGCTTGCCTGGATAGATGACTAAAGTGAGATTTTTGGAATTATATCCAGATCTTATTAGAATTCCTATAAAAAAACATAAGAAAAGATAAATTTTAAGATATTCCTCAAAATGAATAAAATAAAAAAAAAACCTGAAACCTTCTTGGGGCCAGAGCAATAGTACAGCAGGTAGGGTTTTGTCTTGTGTATGGCGGACTCAGGTTTAATCCCTTGCATTCCATATTGTCCACTGTTCTCATAAGAAATGATCTTTGAGCACAGAGAGGAATCAGCCCTCAATACTGCTGCCTGAAAACAAAACAAAAGCATATTTTTTCAAGGGCTGGGAGAATAGCTGAAATGTCCAGAATCAATGCTTTATCTGTAAGAGAACAGCATTCAATCTCTGATGCTATTTGTCCTCTAACACCACAGAAAATGACTCAAAAATATGTTAAAACAAACTTTAAAATGACGCCCAGGAGACTGGACAGATAGCATAGAGGGCAAGGCTTTTCCTTGCACGCCATCAACCTGGATTTGATCCCTGGCAAATCCCTGGATTTGATTGCTCCGTGGCACCCACATAGTTCCCAAGCTTGCTCTGAATGAAGACTGAGCACAGAGACAGACGTAAGACTTGAGCAACACTGGGTGCGGCCCCTCAAAGTATATTTAACTAAATTACCTCCAATAACTCATATAAACACCAAAATTCTGTGCAAATGCTTGAATTAGAAAAATATATATTACCCACAGTTACATCTTGTTTTAGATATAATAAACATTTTTCTCACCATTAATAAAATGAGAATTATTCTGGTCAAGAGAGACTTCCTGTTTTGAAAGTATATAAGAAATAAAGTAACATTTCTCTTTGAATAGCATCATGAAGCAGCTATAATTTGCATGTAGAAATGCTCATAGTTATAATGGAAGATGGAATATTTCATATCAAAATACATATTAAATTCACCTGTTATTATGTCCACTCAGAAGTCTAGCAGAGAGCCAGTCTTAAAGCTAAACTGAGCTAATACATTCACCACACATATAATAAAATCAATCATGTGTCCGATAATCTTGAAGTCTTACTGATATTTGTCTTAAACACACATAAAAATCACAAAGTTATGGGATAAGATTACTTGAAATATAAAGCAAACTGCATTCACTAAATAGTTAAAGGAATCCAATATTTTTCTAGCAGGTAAAAGCTGAAGATCGATTTAAAAATAATCTTTAAGCAGATGGTGCAAAGATGGATAGGTGCACAATAAGGAGCAGCTCTCTTAATTTCCATTTTTTCCATGGCTGGAGTAATTAAAATTATTGGATTAAATCAAAGATCCCATTAAGGCACTTCTGGAAAACAAGAGCAGCAATAATAGAAAATCTTTTGCAATAGAAAGAAATACAAAAAAAAATTATTAATGGCATTTGACTGCAATTCATGACTAAAATTAAACAACTGCATGAATCTGTTTAAAATATTTTATTTTGCATTTTAATATACAAAGCTAAATATCCTGAAAAATACTAATCATTGTAATAATTTAGGAATAAGTAACTGGCATTTTTCAGGGATTCAAATTACATAATTAGAAGGGCTTCTGAAATATTTGGGTTGATAATTTTCTGTTACTATTTGATTCAAAATTAGTGGTTACAGCAAGAAATATTGGTAATTTATTCTTCCAAAATTTTTACCTAATCAAAAATTTACCTTCATCAAAATATTTACCTTAATCATTATAGTTTGTATAATCTGTTGCCATTATCTATTTTTTATTATTTCTTGTTCTTGTGTTAAGTATAAACGCACATTAAGATAATTTAACAGTCTTTTTCAGTAATGAGAACAGAAATCATGGCATTTTTTAATTCGTACTTTCCCAGGTGTTTTGTAGGGCTTAGATATTTGTCTATTTTGTTAAGAGGCCAAAAATATAATACCTTTTATATTTTATTTAAGACTCTGAGATTTAAAACAAAGTATGAGACTCTTGAGTGCTAAGAAGCTTCTCAGCAGAATCAAATTTTAGTAATAATAACTTAGAATTGACAAACCACAAATGGTTCTGAAACAGCATATTTAAGGACAAAGTGTTTCTTTCTTTTGTTTTTTTTTCTGCATCACACTCAGTGATGCTCAGGGGCTACTCCTCAATGCTTTTTCCTGGCTCTGTACTCAGGAATTATTCATGGTGGTGCTCAGGGATTCTGACCATTTGGGATTCTAGCATTGAACAAGGTCTGCTGTGTGACTATCATTTGGGCCCCTAAAGTTGTTTCTTATTCCAAGAAATTTAAGATTTTCTCAAGAACAACATCTTCTGGAAGGTTAAAAACATTTTCTAACTCACTGCTGGTATGAAAAGATGGTAATAGTAATTGTCACATGACCATTTTAGTTGCTCATTCAATTGCCAACACCTCACAATTTTTCTTTTTTTCAAGTTGTATCAAATCATGTTGCAAATCTGTACATGATTTTGATACTAACTGAAGTCTTTTATCATTTAATTTGACACTAATATGGTTTATCTTACATTACCTTAAAAAAAAAAGTCTTGCTGTGGCCTTTGCTGTAGAGCTATTCATTCAGACAGCCAGCAGCCCTTTTTAATCCCATTGTTATGTATAGTTAGGGAACCACAGCACTTGAACTGAGTAATTTCAAGTAAAGAGAAAAAAGTCAAGATTCTATTTCCTGAGAAGCAATCATAAAGTACATTTCTTTCAAAATAACCATGCAAGTGTTCAGCACTTTTGATACATCTCAAACGAGGCACACTCACCAATAGTCTTTACACAATTGATTAAGTATATACTTGTCCATGTGGCATTGAATTATCTTATTTTTTAATTCTTTACTTTTTAATAATCTGTCATTAATACTTATTGTAGTCTGAGATAAAAAATAGAAAATATTTTAAATCAGTACCTGTTCATGTGTAGGAAACATGGGAAGATAATTGCATCTATTACCTGTAAGAAACTATGAATTTAAAGTATGGTGCAGGTGTGATAGCCCAGAGGGTAGGGCTTTTGCCTTGCACATGGCTGGCATGTGCCCGCCCAGGTTCGATCCCAGGCATCCCATATGGTCGCCCGAGCACCGCCAGGAGTAATTCTTGAGTGCAGAGCCAGGAGAAACCCCTGAGCATTGCTGGGTGTGACCCAAAAAAGCAAAAATAAGTAAATAAATAAATAAATAAATAAACAATACAAGTTAGTAAACAATGAGTAATGCCTAAATTGTAATGAAAGAACAAAATTGTCAACAGAATTTTGTACCCAGCTAAAAGGTTTTTCAAGACTGAAAATAAAAGAAGTATCAAAATCTCAGCATCAAACTTTAACTGGAAGAAAATGTTAAGGAAGGCCATAAAGAAGATGGATATAACACCAAATAAAAATATGAACCATCACTTGATCACTTGACATCCTGTTAATCATTGATTTGCTCAAGTGGGCACCAGTAACATTTCCATTTGACCCTATCAAATAAATCCAGAAGTTACAGGTGTAGAGATGATGGTCATAAGAGATATAGTAAATGAATAGACAGGTAAGGAAGATATATATTAACTTAAATAGAGATGTTTTATGTACAATAGATGCAACATATGGATGAGAGTTGAAAGAGAACATTATGCTTTATTTTGATGTTTAAAAATAACAAAAATGAGAAAATAAATTATGACAAAAGCAGAACATATATTAAAATGCAGAAAAATTGTATGCATGAATAGGAATTGTATATGTGATAATGATGGAGTGAGGGGGTGTTTTCGTAGATATGAGGCAACTTGGGGGATTCTTGGGGGATGGGTTTTGATGTACACACAGTGAAAGCAAGAGTAAATTTTTGCATATAGGTTATAAATGTTGGATATGCCATGTCAACTAAATAGCTGTCAGTCTGTCTCCCATTTGTTCAGCTTTATGTGGTTTGAAGGATTTTCTGAGATGAAATATATAATACTTAGGCTTATACTGTGTGTTCTTTATTAGCTGAATTTTGGAATAACAGAGAGCAAAAGAGCTGAAGTCATGTACTTCCAGCAGGCTCTGTAAATCATAGAGGCATAAAATGCTTCAGAGATCAGAGCAGTTCAAACTACAAATGGTAGTAACTCACCAAGTCTGGGTTTTAATTACCTCCAAAAAAAAACTTGAAACAACACTGAATGCTATCAAAAACAAAATGAAAATACATTCATCACAGAAAATTTTAGTCATATGACACCTTTCATCCTAGAAAAGTTCACAACCTCTGAGTCTGGTTTTCATCACATTTAACCTGAAGACCCTGGATAGCAAAAACCTTTAAAAAAGATTCACTGGGAAGGTTAAGCATTTAATTTAGACAGGTAGACATAAACATATAAAAGCAAACACATTCTCTTATTGGAGGTCATTTCTCGAGTTACAATATTATTTTCTCCCAGTGATATGGTAGTCAACAACTCATTAATATGCTCATTAGCATCCAGAACTATATGTCTTGAAGAAATTTTAATAAACACCTAATAAAATATACATTATTAGAAAAATGTGTTATTTTTACAATTTTTGAGTGTTTATTAGTACTGAGTTTGTCTAGAATAAAATTACAGAAAAGCAAATACACAGAATCATGTTGCACCTTTGGTACTGGTAATATACTAGCACTCTCCGTTACTATTCTAACTAAAGTATTGAACAAATATCCACAACCAGTTCCTGACTCTATGGCAAATTGATGCAAAGGAAGAACTGCAGTCATAGAAAAAATTAAAGGTAGTTTACCAATATATAACAATAACTTAATATGACAAAACTTTCATTACTCTCCCAACAATATTTTCCTCCAAGATATTAAATTCCTTGTGGAATTTTTAATTGATCCCATCACCTTTATTTATCAGTTCTTATTAGTATTTAATCATGAAACAGAGGTGTACTGGTTTGGAATGCATTATATTAAAAGAAAGATGCATGAGACTTTGCAAAATAATACTAAACATATTTGGTGTTTACAAACAGAATTCAACTAAAATATAATCTTAATAAATTATCTCCAGCATAATAATTAGCTGTTTTCCTTTTATGTTTATTGCGATTTGGTTTGAAAGAATGGTTTATTGGTTAAAATATGGTGGAAGGTGCTGGAAACATTTTACAGTGGGTAAGGTGCTTGCTTTCATATGGCTGATCCAAAATCACCAAACTGTTCCCAAACCTACAGGAAGAGTGATTCCTGAGCATGGAGCCAATTGTAATCCCATAGCATATCCAGGTGTAGCCACAAAATATATATGGTAGAAATTACAGCTCTATATTAAATTTGAAGGTCCAGAGACTCTCCCACAAGGGGCAGAGCTGTTCCTTGCTCTCCCTGTGCACAGCCGTTCATGAGGCAGTCGGGAGGCATGGCGGGTTCTAGCCCTGGCCCACCACCCCGGCACAGCCTCACAACAAGCCAGACCACCCCCTCCTCACTCCACGGGTGCCGCCATTTTCCACTTCTGGACTTCCCTCTCGTCAGAACTCCACCCAGCAGACCAGCCCATCACAGCCCGGCTCGCGTGGCCGCAAGCCGCAGCGCGGTTCATCAATAAATGCTTTATTTGGAGGTGTTTAAAAGAGTTTGCCTCCCGCCGGCAAGCCTGGCAAGCTTCTCGTGTTGTATATGATATGCCAAATTCCAGTAACAATTATATTAGGTCATTCCCATGACCTAATATAATGGTTTGAGGCTCTGTATGTTCCTGTAGCAAGCCGATGCCCCTGGCTCTACTGGCATGAGACAGGACATATGGAGATATTACTGGTGCCCGCTCTAGCAAATAGATGATCAACGGGAAGATCGTGATCGTGATATTAAATTTGAAAATAAAACAGAAACTTGGCAATTTGCTTATTCTGAAATTTAAAGGACATTTACTCTAATCTATATTCTATGGTTGTAGGATTGGCTTAGTGTCTATTTTCAAATATAACTCAAAATATGTGGAGAAATATAGTTTTGCATAAATATAACTGTGATGTTCTCAGCAAAGCACTCAGACATAATGAAGTTTTGAGTAACTGTAAAAAGGATAGTATGATTCTTGAGACTTCCTACAACATGTCATTTTTCCTAACCTTATTTGCATAGTGGACTATAGAATCGCTTATAATGCAATTCTTTTAGTTATTCAATGTTCCAATATCAATCCCACCACTGGTGTGCTCTTACCTGCACTCTATCCCTAGTTTCCCACTCACCTTCCCAACACTGCTCCCTTAGCAGACACAAAGTAATTTATTTTATGTTGCTTGTTACCACAAAATGGCAAATGGAATTATCAAAAAAATATAAAAGACAATTTGTGAAAGTTATTATATCTCACAATGGTGTTATGAAAGTCATTGTCTGAGAATATACTGAACTATGCGTTCCTAGTTAAGACCTCTGTATTATTGTTTCATTTATTGAACTTAGTGGTCCTCTATGCTACTTCCCCATCTAATTTGCTGGGTTCCTATTGGGCTGTCAGTATCGTGGAATTTGGAGATGTTGTATGGCTACACATATGGCCACATGCTCTAAGAGCTGTAAAACTGGGATACTTCTTTAACTTTGTGTTTCTTTGATTATTCGTGAAGCTGTGAAGTTGGACCATTTCTATCTTAGAGGCTTCTTGGTGTAGGTGTGGCTTTTGGAGCTCATGAGAGTTTCATCATCTTCAAATCTCCCTATATTAGTTGTGATGTTGTGGAATATGGGTGTGTTGCCTGGGGCTTCAGGCCAGGGAAAGGGCCTGACTCCTCCCAAGAAGGCCCCAGAGTTCTCAGTTAGAAGATCTATGTGCTTTTGACTTTCATCATTAGTTATTAAAAAAAATCCTTTTACCTAACATTACTAAATAATAATTTTGGTACTAATTTTAAAAAATAAAAAATAAATTTTGTCTAACATTATTAAATTACAATTTAGAATACTAATAGAAAATGTAATCAATTACATGAATTCAAAGTTTTATTAAATAATGAAACTGGAAAGGTTAGAAATTTCTCACTTGATTAGTAATTCCAAAATGAGTAGATTTTTTTCACACTTCAGAATAATCCAAAATGTTAAGTGTGGGATAAATTAGCAAATTTCAGTTAGGTAAAGTAACATTTAACTTTTTCGTTGAACTATCAGTAAAAATATAATTATGTTGAATTTAGAATAAAAAATAACAGATTTCCCTTTTCTGCATACTTTATTGCTTAGAAGCTCTACTAAAAAATAACATAGTTAATATGCATTTAGTAACATATGCAGTTTGTCAATTTTCCTTTTTAAGTTTTGCTATTTCTACTCTTTAAGCAGACTCTTATGAAACATGAAAAATGTCTTTATTTAAATTTTTATGTGTAACAAAATCAGTAATTATCTTAATCAGTTTCTAGTACAAAACTTAAAAACTATCATGTTACTACAAATAGCCATAAATATTCTCAATAAGATAGTGTATAATAGACAGTCTTAGACAAACAACAAGGAAGAAGATGAGACCATTCTTAGAAACTTTTTATTACTCACATTTGCAGCAATATTCTATAGAGTCCAATGAAAAGCCCTAAAGTTCTTGTTTGATTCAACTCTGTAAAAAAAGTATTCTAACCCTCCATGATTTTGACAAAATGAGTTCAGATACCAGGAAAAAAAGGTAGATGCTATAAATAAATGAGAAATATAACTACAAAAAAGTATTTTAAATACATTTAATTAGAATCTGTGTCACGATAGAAGGCTGTCATTCACATACATTTTATTTCACTCTTAATGTCTTAAAACAACAGAGCTATATTTTACCTCTATGTGTGTTTTTTTCTTAATGTTGACATTTGTTTCAGTAGTATTCTTACTAAATTAAGTCCTATCTAGGGGAACAAAATAAAAATCTTCCTAGGAAGAGATGACTATATATTATGTTTGTAAATTTCTTTACAGATTTATATATTTGTGTCTGTGTGTATATATATATATATATATATATATATATATATATATATATATATGCATATGTCTATACACTTTCCTTTTGTCATGGTATTCTTTGGTATCACTGTCACTGTATCACTGTCTTCCCGTTCATCATCGATTTGCTCGAGCGGGCCCCAGTAACATCTCCATATGTCCTATCTCATGCTAGTAGAGCCCAAGGCATCTGCTTGCTCCAGGAACATAAAGAGCCTCAATCCATTCCGAAATGAGGTCTATAATTATTACTGGTATTTAGCATATCAAATACAACATGGGTAGCTTGCCAGGCTCTGCCATGCAGGTAGCATACTCTTGTAGTCATCTCTAAGTCCAGCATATATTGATGAACCGCCAGCGGCCCGCAAGCCGGACTGTGATAGGCTGCTCTGCTGGGTGGAGTTCTATTGAGAGAGAAGTACGGATGTGGAAAATGGATGCCCTCATGGAGTGGGGGGTCTTCTGGCTTGTTGCAAGGCACTGCTGGGGTGGCTGGCCAGGGCTAGAACCCGCCATCCCTCCTGGGCACCTCGTGAGCGGCTGGGCACAGGGAGAGCCAGTAGCAGCTCTGCCCCCATGTCTGTGAGTCTCTGGACTGGCATACCTGAGCCGGATTTAAAAAAAAGACTGCTGCAGGGTGGAACTCGATGAGCCGGGCTGTGATAGGCTGGTCTGCTGGGTGGATTTCTGATGAGGGGGAAGTCCGGATGTGGCGGGCCAGGGCTAGAACCCGCCATCCCTCCTGGGCGCCTCGTGAGTGGCTGGGCACAGGGAGAGCCAATAGCATCTCTGCCCCATGTCTCTACCATTCTATGGTAAACAAAGTGAAATGGATTTAAATGAAATCGAAGGGCACAATTTCTTTGCTATTATTTGTGGTGATGGATTGTCACATATAAAAGGAGATGGGACCAGAGTGATAGCACAGCTGGTTAGGTGCCTTGCCTTGTACGCTGCTGACCCTAATTTATTTCCATGTCACTTCCTGAGCACTTCTGGGAGTTATCCCTGAGTGTTCAGCCAGATGTAAGCCCTGAGCACCACTGAATATGGCTATCAAATAAACAGAATTTATTAAAAGAAAGGAGAGAATATGTGTTTGATATTGTAGTGAATGCAGTGAGAAAGTAGAACCTTGTTTTCTGTCTCTGAAAAAAGTCCACTCTGTAAGATTGAATAGCAATATACAGAGAGTCAGGGACATAAATTGAGTAAAAAGATAGGTTGAAATAACACTCCTTGACTAACATTAAATTCTGTGTTGCATGTAAGCAAATACAGTGTCTACATTTCCAATGGTAAAGCGTATTCATTCATTAGGAATTTCCAGGATCAATGACACAGAAAGGCCTGTATGGTTTTCCCTCACACCACTCTGGACCAGTGCTTCCCAGAAGTACCAGTTTCAAGAGCAATACATCATCATGCTGAGCACCAGAGTCAGGTAAATTTCTCTGGCTGAGTTCTGCCTGGGAGTAGTCCTGGGACCTCTAAGAACTACCCGGTAGCCCCCAAAAGATCTCTAATAAAATAATTTAGTACATAGTGGATATACAAGGATTATTTCATTTATATGTATTAAAAGAAATTACCAGAAAGAGAAATAAAGAAAGCATTTTTGCTTACATACTAAACAGTAAAATACTAAATAAAGAAATTCAAAACAAATAAATGGGAAGGTATTTCAAGTTACTGATTAGAAGAATTAATAGTGTGAATAAGTCAATACTACCCAACAGAATATTTTCAGTACAGTTCTTAGAAAAATTTCAGTGATGTTTTATCATAGAAATTGAAAAACTTAAAAAAATGTATTGAATCACAAATAACCTATAATGAGCAAAGAAATCTAAGAGATATGAACATAACTCACATCACTTAAATAAAGATTCTGATTTAACCTATTTTACACAACTGTAGTATTCACATAGATCCATGAAACAGAAGGGATAGTGTAGAAATAAGCACACACACACACACACACACACACACACACACACACACACACACACACACACACATATATATATATTTGCCAGTGGCTACTAGGTAAACCTGGGAGCATTATGCAAAATAAAATAAACCATACAGAGAAAATATAAAAATAGAGCATTTTATAATTTATTCAGAACAAAAATACTCATAGAAACAAAGAGTTTTGTGGTTGCTGAGGGTTGCTGGAGTAGATAAAATATGAAGAAGCGCAAATATTTAGCTATGAGATGAACAAATTCTGAAATGCATATGTTGTCTTATGTGGTAACAATGTGTTATATAATAGAAACATACCTATGTGGGGCCGGGCAATAGCCCAGCCGGGTAGGGCGTTTGCCTTGCCTGCAGCCAGCCCATGCCGGCCGGGTTCAATCCCGGCATCCCATATGGTCCCCCGAGCACCGCCAGGAGTAATTCCTGAGTGCAGAGCCAGGAGAAACCCCTGAGCATTGCCGGGTGTGACCCAAAAATAAAAAAAAAAAGAAACATACCTATGATAACTTAAATTTTCTCACTAAAACAGAACCTAAACAGTAAATATGAAAGGCAATAAAGTTGTTCACTGACACTATTATGGTTCTTTTCACAAAGTATGTAAATATCAATCATCATATCATATCAAACATCACTTTTTATATCTTATAAACCTATTGCTTTGAAGAAACATTTTAAGTATGAAACAATGTTATCTCCATTTATTTTTATAAAATGCCTTGTGAAAGTTATGGTAAGAAAGATAAGCTAAGTAGACTTAGTTCTAATATATGTTTTATGGTTCCATAAAAGTAAATAGTTACCCTCTGTGAAATTTTAAATGAAACTTTTAACTTTTTTTTTTATATTTTAACCATAGCCAGTATTTTACTTTTACATACAAGACTTTTTTTTTTTTGCCTATTTCTTTTGGTTTGGTAAATAAACTGTGCATAAACTTTATTCGTGTATGCTTAAGGGACTCCAAGCAGTTTTTTGTGGGCCCCATTATGTGCATTTTCTAGAACCCAGGCCAGCTGTGTGCAAGACAAGTGCCGTGCATGCTGTACTAGCCCTTCACCTCTCCAACCACAGGATATATTTGAAACCAACACAAACACAATCTAAATAGGAAAAAGACTACTTATGCAATTTATCCTGTCCAACGGTATTTCTAAATGTTTTCAAACATGGTCCCCTTCTAACTTCCCTCCCCTACCAGTTGACCTCTTCACCTCATCATACGAAACCCAATTTAAATATTTTCCCTCGCTGTCCCTTTTGCAGTGTCTTGGGATTCTCAGGGAAGTTACAGGGTCCCCAGTTGAGAAATGTTGCTCTAAAGGATCCCATCATTTAAGTATTTAATGTGTTTTTTTAAAAATCTTAAGCATTTGTCTTTTCTTTTCCCTTTTAGCAACTAAAAATATATATACTAAATAGTATTCTATAAGTAATTGTTTTTATTTCATTTTTATATTTATTGCATCACCATGAGATACAGTTTCAAGGCTGCTCATGATCTGGTTTCAGGACTAAAACCAATGTAGCCCATTTCCCTCCTGTTACATCCCTGAACACATCCTGTCTTTATGGCAGGCACTTTCCTTCTTTCTCCCTCTTTCTCTCCTATTGGGATCCTGGTTTGTAATACAAATATTGAGAGGTTATCATGTTTATTCCTTTATCTTCTTCCACATGCAGTTCTCATGCAGAATGATCAGTTACAACTATCTTTGTCATTGTGTTCCCTTTCCCAATCCAACTATCTTTTCCATTTTTTTTATTTTAAATGTTTAGTTTCCTTGACCAAATGACTTTTATATACTTAGTATTATGACCAATTTTCTGGTTAAATGACAAAAAAAATCCTTGAAAAACCCAAACTATTTTGCTCAACTTTATTGGTCTATATTTTTTAAAGGAACCATGAAATTGGCAGTATTTCTTCACTTAAATTTTGAGCTGTCTACTTCTTTTCACCCTTTAGTGTTTATGGCATTTGTTCCAGATTGATTTTCCTTCAGATTACTAAACTTAATGTCACCTTTGTAATTGTCTGGGATGCCTAAATAATTCCAAGCCTGATAACTCAGTGTACAATTCTCAACCATCTGTTTTTTTTGTTGTTGTTGTTGTTGAGAAGGTGGAAGAAGGGATTGCAGTCAGGAGGAAGTGCATTTCCCAAAGGGCTGTTCCCATCTATACTAGGGTATTATACTAAGGTGGTGCCAGAAATAAAATCAGAGTAACACTAGCAAAAAACTGGGAACAAACATTTCTGAAAAAGCATGTACCCAGAACTTGGAACTATCTCCCCAGTTTCCAATCACTGTTGATAATAATTTTTTCAATAGTTAATCATGGTATCTTTTTTTAAAAAACGTTTTTTTATTTGAATTATTCATGTGGGTAATTTAACTTTTTGTGCTTCTGCTCAACAACAGAAATTAATGCATGTAAAGCATGCACTTTATTATTATACTATATCATCACCCTTCATTTAGATTTTAGGGCTCCACTTTTTCACAGCATTTTACCATAGCTCAGTGATCTCTTTTATCAATCATCTTTGCAAATATCCTTTCCTTGGAGATGGATAGATTATACAGTTGGTAAAGGTTGATTCTGTCCTGGAGTGACACCTCACATAGAACTGGAGTAAGCCCCTGACAACAGTTGGGTGTGGCCTCAAACAAACAAACAAACAAACAAACAACAAAATTCATCTAAAATATTTTAATTTTAGTGTTTTAGCTCTCAACTCACTCATCCTTTTTATAGTACTTCCCTTTTCTGGAACTTGCAGCTTTAAGAGAGGTTTTAAAATCTCCATCTGCTGCTTGAAATTTTACTCCTATCAGTTTTAGAGGTCTAGCATGAATCTTAACCTGCAAAATCCCTAGTTTAAGGGTTGTACTCATACCTGTTGATTTTAAAATATTGTTCAATTTAAAAGGTAGTATAACATGAAAAATAATATGTTTCTATATTTTTATCACATTCATTTCTACTTTTACAGAACAAACTCCTAATTATTATCTGGTCTAGATTATTTAATAGTCACTTTCTGACTCTTCCTTTTGTTTTGAGCCGCAGTCTTTTCTTTATTATTTAGTTCAACTATTTTAATTACATATCTTTTTTCTAAGTTTCTAATTTTGTCTTTCATTTAAAAAAAAAACAATTTTTTGTTGTGTTGGGGCCAAACTAGGGTGTCCTCAAAGCTTTCTCCTGGCCATACTCGGGGGACTGCTTCAATAGTTCACAGGTCAGCTATGTGCAAGGCAAGTGCTTGGCCCACTGCGCTCTCTCTCTCTCTCTCTCTCTCTCTCTCTCTCTCTCTCTCTCTCTCAGTCCTCTACCTTTCTGAAATTTGACAACCCTTTTCTATCATCAATTATCCTTTATATTAAGTTTCTGATCCAGTCAAATCCCATTCACTTAAAAGAGAAATCTCCTTTTATGCAATACATTACAGCTGCTTGGCCTATTTTCTGTACTTATTTCTGGCTCTGGTAAATCTCTTCCAGGATTTAGACCATACAAGTCTCATACTATTCTCTGATCCATAACAGCTCAATAGCACCGGCATCCTTCCCTACTCAGAAGGTTCCAGTCATTCCTATTTGTTTGCTTGTCACTTAGACACCTTTGTGCTTTACCCCTTACTACTTGTCACTAGTGGCACCATATTGTTGTTTTAATATTTTACTGTCTGAAATTATTACGAAAATATCATTTTCTGGAAAATAAACAATGATTAACTGATGGAATGAATAAACTAATAATCCCTATATCTCTTGTTATTTCAGTTTCACTATTTTTCTTTTTGCTAACTTTAAGTGTTTTAGTCTTGAGTCTCATTGATAAGGCAGACATTTTACCTTGAGATCAGGTCACTTAAAAGGAAACCATAAATAGCATGTTTAGATTTTTATGGGACTTGTAATACTATTGTTAAAGGAGGCATAACCATATTTTTGTACTTAGAGAATTCATCTATAGAATGACTATATTGCCTACTTTAGTAATAAAGCTTAATAAAAATGCATTGTGTCAAGTTTAGATATCCACTTTGTAAATAAAACTTTAATGAAAGAAGGTTGACTGATAGAATTTTTTGAGTGATAGACTGATAGTATCTTAAAAAAATTAAGATTTTTTTAAAAGTTTATTATTTTTCCAGAGCATGGATGTGTATTGCTAAGTGTTAGTTAAAAAGTGTAGAATGCAAGTATATAAAGAAAAGTTTGTATCTAGGTAGTTTTCAAGAACCTTTATGATTTTGTCATAACCACACTGCTATATAATATAATTAACATGTTACTAAAATAGAACTTTCAGTATCAAATAGAAAAATTACTGAAAATTAAAAATATAAAGATTATATTTTGTTTAAAATGGAATTTACCTATAAAATTGTGATATTTGTCAGCACTGTCTGTGAAATTGACATTAGAGAGACTATAAAAGATAGAGGAATTGGACAAATTAAAACCCTGGTGTTTTAAAATTTTGGTGAGCTAAAAATTTACAAATATTTCTTGTGTGATCTTACATAATCCAATAATAATCACATTCCTTCTACTCTAAAATACCAAATAAATTGCTATCATATTTTATATAATGTTGGTTTTCTATAACTAAGGCAATTTAAAACTTCTTTAATAAACTGTCACACATTAGGGTTATGTAAAGCCTCCAAAGACTTATTGTCTCCTTTGATTACTGGACTGCATACATTAGCAGTCAAAAAGATAGAATTTTCCAAAATTCATTTGTGCACTACAGGCTAATGGTATCACCGCTAATTTTCTTCCTCAATTACAACCTTATTATATTTATGAAGTCATAAACAAAGTTTAAGTAAATTAACTCACTATGATGATTTTGACATGACAGAAATTATTTTGTGACTACAGCAATATTCCTTACTAAATATCTTGAAAATAATTCTATCTTTCACATGTGTTTCATCTTTCCTAGATGAGTCAAGACTACATAAAGTCTGTCCTTTTATTTAATCTAATTATGGGGAAAAACCAGACATGATTCTTCAATGCTCAGTTTAAAGATTGCATTTCTAAATACTTATCTTGTAGAAATAGAGTCTGCACAGAGCTAATAATACAATTCTTTGACCATCATTCGCTAAATGAAATAAAAAATGAATCACAGGGTTAGTCTTTGCTACAACACTGGAGTGTTTTGCAAAGTATGTGTATATACATATATACATCTATTTTATAACATCTGCTTTTTATCAGTGAGTGACATATATGCAATGGACATATATTTAATTTTAAATGCTTCAGATTTTTTAAAAATAAAGCAGTCTGAAAGGAATAAGTAATTATAAATATATTCAAAGACAAGTTACCCTCATTCAATTACAATTTTATTTCTCAGAGACCTGAAAGTTAAATGTGTGGAAACTCATCAAAGATCTTATCCTTTCCTTGTATAATGTTGTTTATGTTGCAAAACCAGGAGGCTCTCATAAGATTATTTTTTTAAAACTACCTTCCCTTGGACAACTTTGGTATTGTAGAATCATATTGATTTCTACCATATGGAAGACACGTAAATCCCTAACATAAAATGTTCTGTTTCAAGTGCATTCTGAAGAAGTATGAAGAAGTCAGTTAACAGACATTTTAGATATTTTCCTCATTATTAACTGAACATTTATCAATTTTAATGTCTGCTAATATGCGATGGACTTCAAAATAAATTGTATAGATGATTTTAAATAATTGCACCCTTGTACATAAGCATCTTCTTGATGATTAGATTTTTAATTTAAATTGGTTCCTAATTATTATTTAGACTATTTTGTACAGATATACTTAAAATTCTTGCTTCAGTTTTTCTTATTTTATTTGTTTATTTAGGAGTTGTACATGTTACTTGCTACGTAAAGGAATCTTGTCAACTGGAAATATTCAGTAGACAAAGTGAAGATGCCTTTATCTATCGATGAGATCACTTGCAAAAATTATTGATTAATTTGAATATGACAGAAAACTATCAGAATGATAAATAGCTCATTTTATTTTGTTATTTCTATTGTAAATTGTGTAAGTTGTATTTGTTAATGATTTTCCTGGTTAACTGCAGTAGATTTCATTGACTGCTGCCAGTATGTCCTTTATTTAATGGAATACATAGAAGTTATTATGCAAATAGAATTAGTATGGTTAATCTCTTGGTTGAAATGGCCATTTTAAGATCTCCAGTAAATATATGAGATGGTCTCCATAAGAATATATATTTTAAAATATATACATATTAATATATATGCATGCATATATATGTCATGTATATATATTAACAATGATTCTTTTTTACATCAACATGTATTTTGAGTCAATTGAAGCAGCATAATTCATCATATTATGATTAGTTATTAAAGAAAACCATACACAGGGCTTATTAAGATGTTTGTATCTGTTGACTTTCGGTATAAGTTAGTGAAATTTTAATAAATATTACAATAATTCCACTTTGTCATTTCTTCATCATTTATGTGTTTTCATAGTTTATGGTATTTTTATTTTTTCCTGTTACACTGTAATCTCTAAAGCCATTCAAATAAATATTGATTGAATCTTACTTTTAATTTGTCATACCAATGAAATTTACAAAACATGAATGCTCTTTGCTGCCATAAGAACATTTACCAAGGAAGAGTTATTCTTTTGTAATGCTTGAGGGCATATTTAGTCCTTGGTATTGAAAGATACATCTTTCTCTTTACAGAGAAAATAATTTGGGAGCCAAGAATACAGTGAAACAGGAGACTTATGTTTGTTCTCTGGCATAAACTAGTCCTCAAAGCACTATCAAGAATGAAACCTGACCCTGAATCAAGAGTAGTTACTGAGCACTGCTGGGTGAGACACAGCAAAAGTAAAAAGAAATAAAAAAAATGTTTTTTTTAAGTGTAAAACATTCTTATTTAATAATATACAATCTTAAACGCGATACAATTTGAAGCTTTAGAAAATTTAGCAAAATATTTTAAATAAATTAAAGTATACTGATTATCTAACAAAATGAATAAAGGTAGAAGAACTTCAACAAATGAAGGGACATGGAGACTATCATGCTGAGTGAAATTAGTCAGAAGGAAAAGGACAGATATAGAATGACTGCATTCATTAATACGACATAAATAGATACCAGTGTTTTACTAAATGTGGGAAATGGTAATGGCAGATTAAGACTCACCATTGAATATACACAAAGAGACTTAAGTGATAAACTCTAAATACCTGCAGGGCTAGCCACAATGTGTAAAATAAGAGGCAGAGAGATGCAGAGACAGAGAGAGACAGAGAGAGAAAGAGAGGAAACTGGGGTACCTGCTATTAAGGCAGCATGGGGGTGGGTAGGAGGAGGTGGGGTACATTGGTGGTGGAAATGGGGCACTGGTGGAGGGATGGGTGCTGGTATACTGTATTACCAAGAACCAATTATGATCACCTTTGTAATTGTATGTTTCACTGTGGTATAATAAAAAATTTTAAAAAAAAAAGAACTTCAACAAATATTAGGGTACATATGGCTATTTTACATTATCAGTTATTTTGTAGCTCTTCAGGGTAGATAAGTTGTAGATGTAGTCCTTCGTCTCTAAACATATTTTATCCAAACATGTTGGAGGTAAGAATGATTTTTTATTCTTCACATTGAATGCATTTTTGAGTTTGATTAGAATGACTTTATCTGTTGATTTATTAAATTGAGTTTTATTAAAATAAGAAGTACTCCATTTAACAATAAAGTGTTGATAAAGAGACAAGTAAATTTCACATTTAAATGGCTTTAATCAGTTGAGTTGAAATATGATTACGTTATCTTTTACTTTTTTAGTTATTTTGTTGCCAAGAAATGGTATTCATAAACTTTAGCAGTCTAAGATTTTACAACAGCTAGTGCTCCATAAGGGAATACATTATTTATATAATTATAAAAATGCATTACAACTCAACTATGAAACTTCAGATAGAAGAAAACAGGTAGATCAATCGTGCAGGAGATAGGCTACTTGCCTTACACACAGTCAACACTGTTGTGATCTTTCACATTTCATAAGCCTAGAAGTAATCTATGAGCATCACTGGTGAGACTACAAAAAATTCAAAAATAAGTAGAAACAAGTAGTGTTTAACAGACTTTTAAAATATAAAACCAAATTTTGATAGCAGAATCACCCAGGAAAATGTTGGGTCCATGAGGGCAAGTTTTTAAGCATCAGTTACTTTTAAGCCTTCAGATATGGTATAATTTAGAAAAGGGTGATCTATATGTCAAGAAAACTCAACTTCCCTTTCTGTAAATGTAAATACACTGACAACTTTTATTTTAGACATTTAACTTGCAGAAAATTCATTTCTGTTTTATGAACCATCGTGTTAATAGTGCTTTATTCCATAAGTTCTAGCAAAGCCAGACTGTGGTAGATAAATGAAAAGAAAGGTAAGTAGAATTGTAATATGAAAATATTGCAATTGTAACATCATTGATAATAACACTTGAGTATGCTAATAATCTTGAATGGGAAAATAAAAGAACAAAATCTTTCGAGGAGATCAAGATTTAGTAGACACTATCACTAATTTATACAGTGAATTTCTGCAAACAGATGGACCAACGTAGCAAAGTTCATGACCAAGAAGCAAGATCTGTTTTCTTAGAACAAAATCCAATAATAAAGAAAATAATTGCTGATGACTATCTACAATACATGCCCAGTTCATTTAGTACTATTGTGAAAATAAATAGGCTGTCATTAGATAGTGACGGTTGAAATGGAACAATCATATACCTAAGTCTAGGTCTTCATTCTCACCCCAAAGTAGGAATATCACATTTCTTGACTAGTTCTGCAGAAAGAGGCATTAGATTGGCCTTGATCTGTCAAGTAAGGACACATTTTGCAATTCAGTTATCAAAGAGCTTTTTATTTTTTAATTTTGAAAAGGGACCCAATGTATTAGCAATAACCCTGTATAAACTTGAATGAGTTACTATAGAAAACACTTTAAGATTTTTTTTTTTTGAGGGGGAGGCTCACATCCAGCAACGCCAGTTATTCCTGACTGCATTCAGGAATTACTCCTAGCATTACTATGGTGTTCCGGGGACCATATGGAGTCTGGGGATGGAACCTGGTCGGTGCATGCAAGGCAAACACCACACCTGTTGTGCTATAGCTTCAGGCCATTAACTTTTGATGATATAATTTTCATTATATCATGAGAGGGAAGAGACCATGCTGGCCGGACTTGAGTGTAGTTTTGGGCTCTGCCCTTTCCTCCGCCTCCTTGCCAGTTGCCCCGGAAGAGAGAGACCCACCCACGCCAGACTCAGCTAATTTGTAACCCCAGAAGAGATCCAGACCCATCCACTTCAGATCCACAGCTGCGCTGCTAGGCTGGCCCCATGTAGAAGCAACCAATGGAGCTGACCTCTCGGTAAGGGCCTCGGCCATCCCCTGGCCAGGTCCAACATTGCTCCAAGGGTTTGCTCTGATGAGCGGGGAGAGACCATGCTGGCCAGACTCGGAGTGGAGTTTTGGGCCCTGCCCTTTCCTCTGCCTCCATGCCGGTTGCCCCGGAGAGAGAGAGACTCACCCATGCCAGACTCAGCTAATTAGCAACCCCGGAAGAGATCCAGACCCATCCACTTCAGACCCACAGCTGTGCTGCTCGGCCGGCCCTATGTGGGAAGCAACCCATGGAGCTGACCTCCCAGACTTGGCCATCCCCTGGCTGAGTCCAACATTGCTCCAAGGGTTTGCTCTCATGAGCGGGAAGGAGACCATGCTGGCCAGACTCAGAGTGGAGTTTTGGGCCCTGCCCTTTCCTCTGCCTCCATGCCAGTTGCCCCAGAAGAGAGAGACCCACCCATGCCAGACCCACATGTCCCTTGGAACTTGGCGCAAAGCGGCTGCACAATATTTTTATAGGATAATGAATTTTGCATAAGGTTCTTCCAAATTTCTTTCACATTTATACATAGTAAACAGTTATAGACATGTTTTAACTGATACCTTTAAGCCTTGCAAGAAGCCAGAGCAAACCACTCATCATGCAATTAGTCATTCTCAACATCCAGACTCCATAGTTCCTCAGAGCTCCATCCAAGAGAAAACCTGATCTTCCCCCTTTAAGTTTCATCAGTAAATGCTCGGGTTGAGAGCCTTCTACTGAGACTATACCACCTACCCGGTAAAGCCTGGCACGCTTGTCACTTGTCTTGTCTTGTTTTCCCATTGTTCATCAATTTGCTCAAGCGGGTGCCAGTAATGTCTTCTTACTCATTGGGAATGAGGTTCATTATTGTTACTGTTTTTTGACATATTGAATACACCGCAGGTAGCTTGCCAGGCTCTGCCGTGGCTCTGGGTTTATCCCAGTGGACACAGTCATTTTCTGTGTCAGACCATCAACCATCCAGGGCCCACAGGGCAGAGCCCGGAGTGTAGACAAGCCTGTCTCCTGTCTGCCACCTGCTGATGCAGCCGGGCTCCACAGCCACACCTGCAACACCTTGAGGGGCAGGAAAGCAAAAACAATCAAACAAATTCCACTTTATAAACATATACATAGAAAGGGTAAACACAAAAGGATCCCTGAAGAGGCACTGTGTGAACACAGATCAACAGAGTGGCTGGGGCCAGAGCTAGAGCACAGCAGAGAAGACGTTTGCTTTGCACGCCCCTGAACTGGGTTTGAATACCAGCATCCCAAATACTGGGGTTATGTTCCCCAAATACCATGCTTTAT
The DNA here is from genome assembly GCA_021461705.1 of Cryptotis parvus. Lineage (NCBI taxonomy): Eukaryota > Metazoa > Chordata > Mammalia > Eulipotyphla > Soricidae > Cryptotis > Cryptotis parvus. The sequence continues at coordinate 41,823 of JAJIBD010002301.1, forward strand.
TTACTTTTATGCCAAAGACTAGTAACTATTATGGACCTCAGTTCCATAACCTGAAGAATGGTTTTGGGCTCCTCCTGTCCCTGTAGCAAGTAGATGCCCTTTGGTTGAACTTGCTTGTGACAGGACTAATGGAGATGTTACTAGTGCCCACTTGAGCAAATTGATAAACATTGGGAAGAGAGTGATACAGTGACAGTGATATAATTTTCATTATTGGTCAACAGTCTATTATGCATTTGTTAGAGCAATAAGTCATTTTCATGTAGACATTTTCATTTAGCAAGCCACTATCTTCCATGTTATTTTAAATATTTTGCCTAGACTCGTAAAGAATAAGACAGCAAATTCTGGTGATATTTCATTAAGTCTTGGAATTTGACTCTAAAAATGGTAACTTCATCTTTTAAAACTTTGACCTGCAAATGTACAAAGCATAGGCAGTCTAGGTGATCGTGACATTCTGATGATTTCAGTGAGAATAAGTGAGACAACTTAGATAAAACTTTTTTGTGCAGTTCCACATGGAACTGTACGGTCTATGTGGAACTGTACAGTTTCAGTATTTATATTTATATTATTTTATATTTGTTAAAAGTAATTGTATCTATCTTCTCACTTACTCTGGAAGATATACTTTATTTTCTCTGCTTTTTTGGGTTACACCCAGCAATGCTCAGGAGTTACTCTTGACTCTGTACTCAGGAATAATTCCTTGTGGTGCTTCGGGTTCATATGGGTTGCCAAAGATTGAACCCAGGTCAGCGTGTGCATGGCAAATGCCCTACCTGCTGTGCTGTTGCTCCAGTCTCCAAGATATGCTTTATTGGTAAATTTCATGTTCTATGACAACCGTAACTATATTATTCATCTATTTGATAGTTGAAAATATTTAGTGCAATAATTATCCCATCAATTTAAAGAACAGTAAGAGGTTAAATAAATAAAAATAAGTTTATTAGTTAAAAAGGAGGTTAAATATATCAGAATTCATGGTACCTTATGTTCCTCTTCACCCTTTGTGAATACACATAATTTAAATTGGACATATTATTAAATATGTAATTAATATTACTTAGGTTAAACTCATTGTACATTTGAATTGATCAATGATTTTCAATTGCAACCTCCATCTATAATAAATGTTTTCATTCACTACTCAAAGTGTTTAAAAACATCTTTATATTATTTTTGATATATGACACATTTTTAAAAATGTAAAGAACAATGTAAAAGCATTGTTAAATACACATGTGGAATTCATACTAGAAGCATGTGAAAACATGCTTGTATAATGATTATATTGTTAAATAACTCTACATCTGACTATCTAGTATTTGAAGACATTATTTCCATAGTTTCACATTTCATCATTAGGTTTATTTGAAGCTATGGCAATACCTGGAATTTTCTTATGTGTTGTCAATTAGAAAAATAAAAAGTTATTGAGTTAATGAAATATTAATTATATTTAATATGGAATTATGTATATGAGTGCATGTATAAAAAATATTTTTTACAGAGACACACATTTGAAACTAATCTAACTTTTCAAAGATTCCATGACATGTAACAAGTGGATTAAACCCTTATGATCAACCTCTGAATGTTGTAATTATATTGAACTTTCTTAAAAGCAATGTATTCATTGAAAAAAAGCAAGCACTCTAGTACAGACAGAGTGGGTGATGTTACTATTTCTAAACAAAAGCAAAAATAAATAAATAAATAAATAAATAAATAAATAAATAAATAAATAAATAAAACACTGTCATTGGTTGATATTCACTGAGATGGGAACAAAATGTGAGCCGGCCCAAGTTCTAACAAGTCGGGAAGCCAGTTACTCATCAGTAAGGCCAAGTACCACTTTTAGTCACTTTCAGAGGGTAGATCCTGATTATCATGAATAGGAGACACCTGGCAAGGGGGTCTCAAGTACATCATGGACGGAAGAGCCAGCCCTGGGACTTCCGCGGCCCCAGTAGGAGTCATCGGCACTTCTGCGCAGTGGACTCTCCGGTTCTCGCAGCTGCTAGGGGCTGCTGAGATTGGCTGCCGCCTGGCACACCTGGTACTGAAGCTCAGAAGGTGGGTTCCAATGATAACCTGCTACCTGAGAGGGTGACCGGTGCCTGGGGGTGTTAAGGCCTACGTTGGGCCATGATGGGCCTGCCTCGGGAGCAGGGCCTGGAGCCGAGGAAGGGAAGGGGTTCGCTGACACGCCGTCTGTGACTGCCCCCTGGTGTGTAGGATTTCCAGACCCTCACCCTCTGGGTGCTCTCTCTACCACTTTAAAAAAAAAACTCTGGATTAAATATACATATATTTATAATAATAATATTCCATTGTGTATATATGTAATATATTCCATTGTGTATATATATTTTAAAATTTATTGATTACTGTATTTTTATTGAGAGACAGACATGGGGCAGAGCTGCTACTGGCTCTCACTGTGCGCACCCCTCATGAGGCGCCCGGGAGGGATGGCAGGTTCTAGCCCTGGCCCGCCACCCCAGCAGAGCCTCACAACAAGCCAGACGACCCCCACTCCATGAGGACCTCCATTTTCCACATCTGGACTTCCCCTCTTCAGAACTCCACTCAGCAGACCAGCCAATCACAGCCCGGCTCGCGTGACCGCTTGCAGCTGCTCCGTTCATCAATAAATGCTGGATTTTGAGTTGACTACAAGAGTATGCTACCCACACAGCAGAGCCTGGCAAGCTACCCGTGTCTTATTTGATATGCCAAATACCAATAACAATTATAGACCTCATTCCCATGACCTGATGGAATGGTTTGAGGCTCTTTATGTTCCTGGAGCAAGCAGGTGCCCTTGGGCTCTACTTGCATGAGACAGGACATATGGAGATGTTACTGGTGCCCGCTCGAGCAAATCGATGATGACCGGAAGACAGTGATGCAGTGATATTCCTCCAATATTAGATATTGTCGAAACTCCGGTATCAAACAGGGTAAGTTTATAAGTTAAATTTAAATGAAATGCTTTAAACAAAATGTAATACTTCAAAACAAAATTTCAGATTGGTTATTGTAGATTGACCAAAAATTTCTAAATGAATAATATAGCAAAACTATGCATTGGATAGAATATTGGTCTCTTTAAGCAAACAGTGTGATTGTAAAAGGAAACTAAGCAATTGTACAAATTAGAAAACTGGTAACTTCTGCTGATTTTCACTTTGGCAAAGATCTGAATCCTGGCAGTAAGGACAAGTAAACAGACAAACTATTTGCTCTAGTAACTAGCTTGCCTTAAGTTGATCACCTTCCAAATAGATCATTGTGGTTACTTCACTTACCCATTATTTTTTCCATAGATATTAGACACCTTTCTGGAGGAAGGTGTACAGCCATTAAAAAAATCAAAATTTGGATAGAATGCAGAGCCTCAGATACAATGGTGAGAGCTGGCACTAAGCTCTCCCCTAGCCCAGCTGACCATGAGGCTCCCAGGAGGACAGATGGGTTTTGGGTGCTGGCACATCACTTCTGGGAGGTCCCAAAAGCAGCCAGATGAGACTCGCCCACCACAATAGCCACTATTTTTGCTGTCCAGATGCTGCAGCATCATCAAAACCCAACCAGGAGAGACACTGATCTCAAGACCAGATTAACAGAGCAGCTGAGTTCAAGCCCAGGTAGGCGACTCCCAGAAGTGGAAGTCACCGGTCATTCGTCAGATGAAGCTGGAGTCACCCCTTCCCCTCTCTATCTTGTCCTGGAGCCCTGTGGCCCCACTCAGGAACTGCCCGGGGTGACCAGCCATAGCATGCAGAGACTCAGATGCAACAGGGAAATCTGGCACTCAGCTCACCCTAACCAAGATGGCCATGAGGCTCCCAGGAGAACAGATGGGTTTTTGGTTTTGGCCCATCAAACTATTGGAACCAATCATGACCTAGAATATACTACATTCCACAATGTGTAGGAAAGGTAGGCAGGAGGGAGAGATAGAAAGAGAGAAAGGAAATACACAACCCACCATGGAGGTGGGCTGGGGGGAGGGGAGGGAGATGGGGACATTTGTGATGGGGGATGGGCATGGGTCGAGGGATGGGTGTTGGAACACTGTAGAACCAAAACTCAAGCATGGGCATCTTGTAATTATATGTCTAAAGGTGGTATAATAAAATAATAAAAATAATCATCAAAATTTTTAAAAAAATCAAAATTTGGGGACTGGAGCAATAGCACAGCAGGTACGGTGTTTGGCTTGCTTGCTGGATGACCTGATTTTGATTGCAGGCATCCATATGGTCCTCTGAGCACCTACAGGTGTAATTCCTGAGTACAGAGCCACGAGTAACCCCTGAGCATTGCCACGTGTGACCCCCCAAAAATATTACAATTTAAAGTACTATATTTTTATTCTTATCTTTTCCCTCTCATATTCTATCAACGTACACTTTCTATTGTTAAAGTAACTAAAAACAATATTGCATGTTTAACCTTACATGTTTAACTGATTGCTTTCATGTAGTTTAATAATTTTGCCGCTCATATCATCTGTCACATTATATTATGCTCATTATTGTTATTATACATTGACATGTATGATAAAATAGTCTATAGTAATGAAAAATTAGTTATAAAGTAAATACATATATTTTATGCTTTATGCTAATGAAAAATAATGTGTTTTAATGTTTTATACACTAGCAAGATAAATATATATATTGAAAAACCTGTTTTTATTCCTCAATTTTTTCCTGGATTTGTAGTATAAATCTAATTAAGGGGTGAATTAATGTTTTTCAAAAGAAACATGTAATATTTAAAAGTACACTATATACCAGTTTTCTTTAATATTTGTCTTATTCAAAAGGTAGAAAGGCCAATATGAACGAAAAGATCACTGCATCACTGTATCACTGTCTTCCCGGTCATCTTCAATTTGCTTGAGCAGGCACCAGTAACATCTCCATATGACCTGTCTCATGCAAGTAGAGCCCAAGGGAACCTGCTTGCTCCAGGAACATAAAGAACCTCAAACCATTCCATCAGGTCATGGTAATGAGGTCTATAATTGTTACTGGTATTTGTCATATCAAATATAACACAGGTAGCTTGCCGGGCTCTGCTGTGCGGGTAGCATACTCTTGTAGTCATCTCAAAATCCAGCATTTATTGATGAACCACAGGGCCACAAGCGGCCGTGTGAGCTGGGCTGTGATAGGCTGGTCTGCTGGGTGGAGTTCAGAAGAGGAGGAAGTCCGGATGTGGAAAACAGAGGTCCTCATGGAGTGCGGGGTCGTCTGGCTTGTTGTGAGGCTCTGCTGGGGTGGTGGGCCAGGGCTAGAACCTGCTATCCCTCCCGGGCACCTCATGAGTGGCTGGGCACAGTGAGAGCCAGTAGCAGCTCTGCCCCATGTCTGTCTCTCCAATGAAAACATATTTGAAATTATAGAGATCATAAAGTTCTGGATCATGGCGGCTACCAGTGAAACTCACCCTACTTACCTCTATTGTTCACTCTTTTGTGTGAGCAATCTGGATTTGTCACTACAGTGCCCAGAGGGAAAGTGGGTACACTGGTTGTTGAAAAACCTACACTGGTGAAGGGATGGATGTTGGAATACTGTATAACTGAAACCCAATCAACCAACTTTGTAACTGTGAATCTCATGGTTATTCAATTTAAAAAAAAATTAAAAAACATACAAAATTGAAACTGTCTAAGAATTCATATGAGAAATAATAATTTGAACTGGTATGAAATTGGATGAAGAGAAGTGGATGATGAAATTGTGGATTTATTTGGCAAATAAACTCAATTGAACTTCATAATTAAAGGATATGTGAATAATATGAAAATGCTGAAGTATTGAATCCAGCCTGGTTTTACTCCCTGGAACTCAAAATCATGTCACCAGTCAGTGAGAACTGTCTTTACCAAATAGATAGATATATAGAAACCTAAACAGTACATAACTTGAAGATGAGAAGTTACAGAAGAAGGCACTCTGAGGGATATAAGGGATTACTATTAACCATTCTTAAGAGGAAATTCATAAAAGTGAATTTGTTTTGTTGCCCTGAATTTATTGTTTATAATTCTTGGTTACCAGTAACTTCTTTCCACTGTTCCAGATCTCAAGAAAGAAATACAAGGGGCAATTTCAGAACTATATACATATTCTTAATAAGTTCGGGAACTTTGTATGCAAAATTCAGTTTATTTGGGTGGAGATTAAGTGCATGCATTTTCAATCTTATCCAAAATTCTTTATGCAAGTAGAAATTATTGTTTTTCCTAGAGAAAATGATCAACCTTTTAGTGGCTCATTCTTGAGTTCCTATCACAGTCCCTACCCTTGCATTTCTTGTGTCTCCTTTTCCCTTCTCAGGCATCTAGATGCCTCCTCTCTCAAGTTTCATTTACCTTCAGGGCTTAGAATTTGGCCTATCAGTACCTTCTCAGCCTTGTTAATCATGTCTTTTGTCCTAGAGACTTTCAAGCCTTTGGTTACTTTAGGTTATAGAAAATATGTTTTCAACATCCATTATCAAGGTCCCACTATCTGTTTGCCTGCAAAAGAGGATAATACCTTTCACCAATAAAGGGTAATATACAAATTAGCATTTTATCTGGGGAATTTTTTGTTTTTCTTTTGAGTATGTCCTATCAGTACCTTCAGTGTGTCCAGAATAAGTCATAACAATTAAGTAGGTGTGAATATAGAGTATGCAAATACGTCCAATAAAGATAAAAAGTGCTAAGAACAGAGGGGGTTAAATTTTTTCATCTTTGAAGGGAAAGGAATAAAGAGCCTGCCATGGAGGCGGGCTGGGGGGGGAGGGAACCCCGGGACATTGGTAGTGGGAGATGGGCACTGGTGGAGGGATGGGTGCTGGAACACTGTATGACCAAAACCCAAATATGAACTTTTAATAGTATATATTTGTAATGGTATATCTTACAGTGATATAATAAAATACTTAAAATTTTTTTTTCATCTTTGGGGCGGAGTGATAGCCCAGCAGGTGGGGCGTTTACTTTGCACGCTGGCCAGTCCATGCCGGCCCGGGTTCGATCCCCAGCATCCCATATGGTCCCCCAAGCACCACCAGGAGTAATTCCTGAGTGCAGAGCCAGGAGAAACCCCTGAGCATTTCTGGGCATGACCCAAAAAGCAAAAAAAAATGTTTTTTTATCTTTGTCATGAAATTCTTTACAACATTAATAATTCTAATACTAATAACTAACAGTAAATAGCTACTCTCCCTATGGTTTCTTTCTTTTTAATATTATAGATATCTTTCCATTGGGATACCAAATGATTATTTAAAATCTACCATGGGACCAGGGGTTGCACAGGATAACACAACTGCCTTGTACATTCTAGTTTTGGTTTGAATCCCAGAACCACATATTGTATCTGAACATTGCCAGAAATGACCACTGAGAACAGACAAAGGTTTGTGTCATGAGCACAGCCAGGTGTGGCCCAAAAACCAAAAGCAAAGCCCCAAACTAAATTTTACCATTACTCATATTCTCATTTTTTTCTAGAAGTATTATTGTAATATTAACCGATCACGACACAATCTTCCGGTGATCACTATTTGCTAGAGCGGGCACCAGTAATAACTCCATATGTCCTGTCTCAGCCAGTAGAGCCAGGGGCACGGCTTGCTACAGGAACATAAAGAGCCTCAAACCATATTTAGGTCATGGGAATGACCCAATATATATTTACTGGAATTTGGCATATCATATAACCCCACAAACTAACAACTGGTCAAATGTGAGGTGTTGGTGTTTTTTTTTTTCTTTTTGGGTCATACTCAATGATGCTGAGTGGTTATTTCTGGTTATACACTCAGGAATTACTCCTGGTGGTATTCAGGGACCATATCGGATGCTGGGAATTGAACCTGGGTCGGCCACATGCAAGGCAAACACCCCACCTGCTGTACTATGGCTCTGGTCCAACAAATGATTATCTTAAGGTCAAACCCATTTGTGCCTTTCTTGAGTAAATTATTCCCCTTTCTTGCATTAGAAAATCCCTATTGGATTCAGGCATTAATTTTTATTAATATCTAAATATAAAACAAAAGGATTCAATATTCCTATATTTTAAGAAAAGGCTAAGGTGCTAAGAGACATCTTTCTCATTTAGAATAGTAGTATACCAGTTATCATGACAAAAAACATAAGCCTTGACATTTGGCTGTTTAAGACAATATTTGTTGAATAAAATGTTGTCCCATGATTCATTCCCAGGTGATTCTGGTTCAGGTTCTATCACAGTACAACATTCAAGTAGGTAAAGTTTTAAAGGTATTCATTTATTAACAAAGTCAAAGATTCTCAACATATGTAAATTCTTTCTTGGATAGGAGACATAAGGGAAGTCATATAATTGCTATGTATTTGGGATGCCTCATTTATTTGAGTGAATTCCCATAAAACTCTCTGAGATTTATAATAAAAGCCCATTTTACAGGAGAAAACACTAAAGCTCAGCATCACTGAAGCTAAAATGGCAGTGTATATATAGCAGGGTTCTATTGCTTATACTTAAATGCTTTAGTTTTAACTCTATCATCTGAGGAAGAGAAAGTTCTTATTGAATAGTGAAATGTATGTTAAATATTTTCTTACATGGTAAAGATTTTACAAAAGACCATGGGGCGGCGTTTGGCTCCCGGTCCAGCCGTTGGGCCTGGGGGGATGAGGTTCTAGCCCTGGCCTGCCCCGCAGAGCCTCACAACAAGCCGAGGACTCCCACTCCTGAGGACCTCCATTTTCCACATCTGGACTTCCTCCCGTCAGAACTCCACCCAGAAACCAGGCTAGCCCGGCTCACGCGCAAAGCGCTGTGGTTCATCAATAAATGCTGGTTTAGGATGACTACAAGAGTATGCTACCCGCACACAGGCCTGAAAGCTACCCGTGTCGTTTTGATATGCCAAATACCAGTAACAATTATAGACCTCATTCCCGACCTGATGGATGGTTTGAGGCTCTTTATGTTCCTGGAGCAAGAGGTTCCCTTGGGCTCTACTTGCTGAGACAGGTCATATGGAGATGTTACTGGTGCCTGCTCAAGCTCGATGATGAACGGGAAGACAGTGATACTAATAGTGTTAATATAATACAAAAAAGAAGTCATAACAAAGTATTCCTAATAAGAAACTACAAATGTGATATTAATGAATAGAATTGTCAAAACCTTAGTGGTTTTCAGGACTTATTCCTGATAGAGGCACTCTTTCCACTATGCTATCACTTAGGCCCCAAACTGATTTTCATAACACTGTACTTTAAGACTTGGGATAGGATGTGAAACTAAATAATACTGTATTGAAAATGTCTGTAAGTTCTTATCACAGGAATGGCAATCTTGATAGTTTAGTTTTAGTAATACAGTGTAAGAAAATATAAGATATTTATACCTGCTTGTTTCTTCAAATACTGGGTTTATAAAGTATCTTGATTACAATGTAAATAGAATATGTCTGTAAGAAGCATCACTCTTACTGTTATCCCATAATTGTTCACAAGATATTGAATACTGTAGTTGAATAGCTTTAACGAAAATCAATAAAATTAAGACCTGTTCTTAAAACTTTGGTGGACTGGTGATTCAAAATCAGTGATGCTGTTTTTCCTAAACTTTCTAGCTCCTAAATGGAACTCTGATTTATAGAATAAAATCAGAGTTTATAGAATAAAATATAATTGGATAAAATACTAGCTAAATAGTGTAGAGATGAGTACAATTCCTAGAGATATTGGCCTGTTTCCTTGAGGCAGTAGCTAATTTATGTTGGATTTAACAAGCTACAGAATGATTATTTAATCTGTCTATAATTTATTAGTGGTAATACAGTGAGGCTGAATTAGTGATCAATTTCAAAGTTCTTCTTTAATATGTAAGAAGGAGGTTGTATACTAGGGAGGAATGAATCACAACGTAATAAATGTTCTAGGAGATTTTAACATATGTAAATTTCTATATGAATATTAAATAAATTATACAATTCTTTTGGGCTATGAAACATTGAATCACCTTGCAAAGGACTAAATGTCAAACTAAATAATGCATGTTTATACATATTCCTTCTAAGGACCATTATTACAACTCTAACAACACTGTTTATTTTTAATTTTTTTAGACAGTGCATATTCATTTTTGGCATTACCCCTCATAGTCTCATTTCCCTTGTTTTAAAAGACCAACCTCACTTTCACCAGGACAGAATTTAAAGTGCAAAGTTTCTGTGGCAACTATTCAATTACTCTGCTTGGGAGAATTGCTAAAGGAAGTTGAGGAATGGGAAGAACCTTTAAAAGGGGATAAACATTTTGGGAAAGCAGTGTTCTTTCCAATAATAAAATTTGTAGTTGTGGGGAAAAGTTGGTTGACCAAAAGGCTGAAAAGGCAGTCTAATAAATAAAATAATATTTTATATTGGCAATCTTTTCTCTTAAAAAGAAATCTGGAATAGAGGAGACTCTCCTATTGAGGAAGAGATTTTAGGCTGATAGTAATACAGTTAAATCTGCAGAAACTATTACCATCACATCATTATTGTTACTACGATAGCTTGTATACTTGCATTTTAAAATCTCCTTTACATAAATTACTCCAATACTAAGCCTCATCTCCAGTCACATATATTTCTGCCCTCAATTTTATGGATTAGGAATCTATAATTCAGACTAGTGAAACTGAGATAATTGACTGATATTATGCCGATTCGCAGAAAGAGATTTTACTTAGTGCTGGAATATTTTTTGCACTAGTCACCACAGCCTTGTGGGTTCCAGTTGGCTGTGGTAATTAGTACAAAAAATATTCCAGCACTAAGTAAAATCTCTTTCTGTGAATTCAGCATAATATCAGTCAATTATCTCACAGTTTCACTGGTCTGAATTATAGATTCCCAACAATTCCACGGGATGACAAAAGATCACATGGCTAACCACCTACAAGATGGTTAGACTTCTTCGTCAAGACACTGAATGAAGTTAGAGGCTCTTCATATTCCTGAAGCAAGCAGATGCCATTGGGCTACACTGGCACATGATAGGATCAAATGGAAATGTTACTGGCACCCACTTCAGCAAATCGATGAACAATTATATGTCAAGTGATCAAGATATCAAGTGATCAAGTCACACAGCAGATGTTAACACCCCCATCTTGTAGGCATCTTGCCTTTTCAAATTAATTTTGTTGATATTGGAATATCTTCCCTTAACACCCACACTGAGTTCATCCATGCAGGGCTACACTTGTAGGGTTTAGAGTTGCTACTGGTCACTCAGAGACATTCACTTTTTTTCCCTTTTACATCCCTTAGACTGATAAAATAATAATCAATAAACATCACGTTCCATTCAAGCATTCATTCAAAATTTGGAGAGAATAGGTTGATTCAGAAAGCATGAACATCAAAATTCGAATAAATCAAGGAAAAGAGAAAATCTTTCAAACAGTTGCAAAGATTGTAAGTGATACAGCTGGAGCTAGGGTAGAAAACCAGGTTACTTTGATACAGCTGGAGCTAGGGTAGAAAACATAAGGCCACTTTAGCCAATGATCAACAGGTAGCTAATCAGAAAGAGATGCCTGAAGGGTGGAATTTGACAGCAGATAAAAAGGGAACAGCAGGCATTATCTCTCTCTCTCGTGTGTGTCTCTGTCTCTGTCTCTGTCTCTCTTTCTCTCTCTCTCTCTCCCGGAGCGATAGTCCAGGGGGTAGGGCATTTGCCTTGCATGCAGCCGGCCAATGGCAGCCCGGGTTTGATCCCTGGCATCCCATATGGTCCCCGAGCACCTCCAGGAGTAATTCCTGAGTGCAGAGCCAGGAGAAACCCCTGAGCATTGCCCGGTGTGACCCAAAAAAGCAAAAAAAGCAAAAAAATAAATAAATAAAAGAACTCAGAGACCACTCTCAGAGTTCTGCACTCGGGCTCTACCCCTGCACTTGCGGGCTCTACCCCTTTCTCTCTATCTTGGCTTGCTCTTTCTCTTGCTATCTCTCACTTAGTAGATCAGGTAGGGTGGGGTGAGGGTGTCCTACACTGGACTGGACAGAATTGGAGACAGGACTGAGACATCATCTGCCGGTGGCTGAGAGGCCTAGATATCTGTGGAGTGACCTGGAACAATATGTAAAATAAACTAACTTCACTTCATCTCTGTTTTGTATACATATTTCTCATGAAACTCTCAAGAACCCACAAACACAGGAAAGTCTACTTTCACGTTAACATAAGTCTCAGTGGAGTGGGGTTCAAAAAATATCTCAAATTTGGTGAAGAAACATATCCAGGAAATTTCATGAGACATGCTGAAGACCTTGATGGGATTGGCCTAAAATTTCAGATTATTCCAGCAAAGGTCTAGCAAACCCAGAGCTGAGCAGGAGACACTCTCAATGTGTGCCTTATTAAAAGCAAAGTCCTCAGGGGAAAGTTCTTGAGAACAAAAAAAAAACAGGCATCTCCAGAGAAAATTATTGAAAAAGGCAATAACTAGAATCAAAGCATAGAGGTAGAGAAGTTGACTTGATGCCCAGCTGTCCATATAACCTACTTTTGACCCGCTTGTTAGAGAATTGAACTTGGGGAAGTGGGACTTTCAAGGAACTAAGTGATTTAGTTTTAGTAACAAGCATCAGAAAAAGCAGTTATGCCATTAATCGTCTTGATGATAAATGAACTCGGTTTCTTATTTTGACATGCAATAATCTGCAAATGCAAGCTCTGTCAATATAATATTTGAAATTTATGACTTCTCTATCATCTCACATATAAAAATATTAATTGTGCTCTCCTGAGTGCAAGTGTTTGGATATTTTGATTTTGATATCTTTTTATAAACTATACATGTAAAATCTAAAGTAAATGATTTTCCAATATGAATCATGTTCTTCTCACGGTTTGCCTTTGTTCCTACAAACAACTAAGCTTGAGTTTTTACTATTTGTGTCTTTATATATATTTTTATATACAATATATTTATTACTAAACAACTAACATGGATTAGTAAATGTAGATATGTGATAATGCTAATGTAATAAAATAACTCATATTATTAAACTGAGTCATGTAGCTGATTGTACTAAGTAAAGCCTCATAAAATCCTGTCTGGAAAGTAAACTTATTAACTCTTTTTTTTTTTTTGGGTCACATTCAGCTATGCTCAGGGGTTATTCCTGACCTCTTTTCTCAGGAATTATTCTTTGCGGAAGCTCCATGGACTGTATGAGAAGTGGCGAATCCGACCCGGGTCAGCAGGGAGTCGGCCGCATGTAAGGCAAATGTCCTACCTGCTGTGCTATCGCTCCAGCCCCCAACTTTTTTTTTTTTTTTTTTTGCTTTTGGGTCACACCCGGCAATGCTCAGGGGTTACTCCTGGCCTGCGCTCAGGAATTACCCTGGCGGTGCTCGGGGACCATATGGGATGCCGGGATCGAACCCGGGCCGAACAGGCCGGCCACGTGCAAGGCAAACGCCCTACCCGCTGGGCTATCACTCCGGCCCATCCCAACTTTTTAACTCTTATACTTAATAACTTCTCTGTTTACAAGTAACAAGAAGGTATATTGAAATTTCATATCAGACTAACTCATGTTACTTCAATGTTAATTAGTTTTAGTACTATAAGATGTAGTTATTTTTACTACCACTATACTACCCTAGTTATTTTTACTACCACTATAAAATTACTATTTTATAGTAACAAAATAAAATCTTTCATTTTGTTATATAATGTACAGGAAGAGTCAATATTTACTGGAGCAACAGATAAGACAATTCTTTTGTTGCTACTGATGAGGTATTTTGAGTTACACCAGTGGTGCTCAGGGTTGACTCCTTACTTTGCAGTCAGGTTTCACTCTCCGTGAATCTTAGGGAATCATATGCAATGCCGGGACTAAGTCCAGGGCGAGTGGTTTCAAGGAAAGTACATTCCCCTATTATACTAACTCTGACCAGAAGAACACAGCTTTTACTGCCTTTTATCTTATCCTTTTACCTACACAAATGTAATATAAACGTTATTGTAAACATTCATTTTGTCTCAAAAATATATCATTTCTAAATGAGTATTTTAGTGTCATCAATAAAACTTTTTTAATTCAAATGTTTTTAACTTTTTTATATCTTAGAAAGATACTTGCTATATATTACAAATATAATAGTACATTATAAAGCATTTTAAATTTTAACCATTTTATCCTTTATATACTATAAATCATTTCTGAAACATTTGAAGAATGTTCTTGGGATTATCTGGGAATTTTCAGAGAGCCTAGCTGCTTTGTCCTTAGAGGTCCACTATAAGACACTTTGGAATTAAAAACACAAATGCTCACTGTCACTATGTACCATAATACAGTAAAGATGACAAATGCCACAGACATAATCTACTTTGATCATTTTATTTAAAAATTAGAATACTGTGATATGAGAAGATAAGCCCATCTACTTATTCAATAATTGTAGTCAGAATATACACTTACTGACTTCCAGGCAAAGATCAAATATTTTCTGAGACTTCCTCAACTTGATAAAGCACATTTGAAGCTTATAAAAATAGTTCATTTTATGGCAGCATTGTGGAAATATATTACTTACGGATATTTTCCAAGTATCCTCAAAATGACATAAGAACATCAGAGATTCTTTATTTATCTACTTATTCCAAAAAATAAAATTATGTGTATCTATCTTTCTACATCTATCTATTTAGTGTACCATTAATACTACAGCAGCTATAGCATCTTTAACTACTATGGCCTCAAACAACATAAATTCATTTTCTTTTGATTCTGGATATAGAAATCAAATGTCAGTCTCCAGAAGACTGGTAGTGTTAATTTCTTTTGGAGAATCCATTTCTTATTTTTATTGAATGGAAACGTTCCTGGTGCCCACTTGAGCAAATTGATGAACAAAGGGAAGACAAGTGATACAAGTGATTATCAAGACAACACTTCTTAGCTTATTTTTCCTTCTCCACCTTACTCCAATATCTTGCATCTCTTTTCTTTGTAATTGCTCCTTCTGATATACTAATCAACACGACGCACGATCTTCCCGTTAATCATCTATTTCTAGAGCGGCACCGTAATATCTCAATATGTCCTTCACATCTGTAGGCCCAGGGCATCGACTTGGTACAGGAACATAAGAGCCTCAAACTTTAGGTCATAATGATCTAATATAATTGTTACTGGCATTTGGCATATCAAATACACACGCAGCTTCTAGGCTTGCCGTCGGAGGCTACTCTATAAACACCTCCAAATAAAGCCTTTATGAACTCCCCCGGGCTGGTCGGCTGGTGGAGTTCTGATGAGAGGGAGTCCAATTGGAAAATGGCGCGCCTGGAGTGGGTGGGGGTCGTCTGGCTTGAGGTTCTGCCGGGTGGTGGGCCAGCTGGAACCCACCATGCCTCCCGACTGCCTCGACGGCTGGGCCGGAGAGCAACCGCTCTGCCCCATGTCGGAGTCTCTGGACCAGATACCTGGGCTGATTGAGGAAGAACTGCTCCAGGGTGGGTGTCGTGATCCGGGCTTGATGGGCTGGTCGGCTGGGTGGAGTTCTGATGAGAGGAAGTCCAATGTGGAAAATGGTGGTGCCTTGGAGTGGGTGGGGTCGTCTGGCTTGTTGTGAGGTTCTGCCGGGGTGTGGGCCAAGGCTGAACCCCCTGCCTCCCGACTGCCTCAGACGGCTGGGCACGGGAGAGCAAGGAACCGCTCTGCCCCATGTCTGGAGTCTCTGGACCAGCTACTGGGCGGATGAGCCCTCAGTCAGCATGTGAGAGGCTGCGCCCAGCATCACTCCTGGGACCGTCCTGATCATCCTCACGGGCCGCCACGGGCGAGGGTGGTTTTCCTGAAGCAGTTGGACGTGGCTTATACTTGTGACTGGACCTCTGTGCCTCAATCGAGTTCCCCGTGAGCACCCAGAAATTCGTCATTGCCACCTCCACCAGTTGATCTCAGAGGTGTGAAAATCCCAATCTAAGCATCCATTATTTTTTTATTTTGCTTTTCTGGGTCACACCGAGCGACACTAAGGGGTTACTCCTGGCTCTTCACTCAGGAATTACTTCTGACACTGCGTGGGGGAACATACGGGATGCCGGGGATCAAATCCGAGTTGGTTGCCCACAAGGCAAACACCCTACCTGCTGAACTATCCCTCCGGCCCTAAGTTTCTTAAGAGACCTTTGGATTATAATTCAATAGTCATTTGGTCCACCAGAATGATCAATCTCAAGATCTCTACCTATTCCCAACTGCAAGGACCATTTTCATAAAAAGAGACATAGCCACAGATTGGGGAATCAATATGGTGAAAGGGGTACATTTGAGATATGCAGTTGAAAATCTGTTCATGATTGGGTTTGAGTCATACAATGTTCAAACACCCATCCCTCCACCAATGTACATTTCCCAACATCCATGTCCCCAGTTTCTCTCCCATTTTATATTTGTCATTTGATTAATATTTTAAAAGTTTCATGTGTCTTCTATAGACCCAATTTGCTATACAGAGGATAGCACTGCCAGAAAGAAGTGATAGCATTTATTAGACAGCAATCTTTTGGTAAAAGGTCAGCATTAATATTTTAAGCCAATGTGTTATCTCAGCTAACTTTTAGCTATCAAAATGACTATGAATTGAGAGATATGAACTCAAATGACAAGTGAATTATTTTAGTACCATGCTCATTATCTTATATTTTCCAAGATTCATATAAACAGTTTACTAATTCGTATGAAAAATAAGCAGATGAAAGAAATCATAACTTTAAAATGTAAATAAATGCAATGCATTGTGTAATCAAATATCCTTCAATATATGCATTTTATGTACCTATTTTTTCCTAGAAAGGCATTGCTTTAGTTTTATTGTCTTCACTTACTGTATTTATATAGATAAAAGGCTACCAGTAGAGTTATATAATTGTTTGTACTATTTTGTGTAGTTAAAACATCTTAACATAAAACATTTGTTGATTGCATTTATAGATATATTTTCTTAAACAATATGAAAAACATTTATGAACCTGTATTTTAAACATTTGTTTTCTTAAACATGTAAGAATTCATTAGAGACTTCCTTATTGCATAAAGTATAAGAAATATATTGAGAGAAACATTATGAATAAATGGAAATTGTGCACATATGTTCTTTCCCTAAGGAAGTCCTCAAAGCAACAAGTATATAAAAATGATATCAGGCCATGAGTCATAAGTAAAAAGAATTGAGATAATGGTGGAAGAAAATAGGAAAATGAGAGGATGTAGCTAAGATGGATTGAACAGCTATGAAATGGATCATTGCAATAACATTAAAAACTTTAAAGCTCACCTGAAAGTACATAAAGTACATTCCAATCAAGAAACAATTTGGTAATGGAGGACTTACTTTAAACCTGAGTTGTTTTTCAACATAAACAAAATAATTTGGATTTTTTTCCAGGAAATTTCTAATTTCCAGAAATATTTTATTTAATAATTAATATAATTAATAGTGAAAATCTATGTCAGGCTTTATGGTACAATTATATCAAGTTGAATGTATCAATTCCATCATATATGATATAGTTATGTTCTGGAAGAAAAATAATTAGGGAAATTGTCTTGTGAAAATAACAATGATTTAATTAACCATTGTTACTTTTGAAAGACGAAAACCACTTCTAACATTTCTCATAAATTTTTAAAATGTGCACCAATCTTTGCTTAAATAAATAATTTCATGCTATCAGTTTGTAGATATGTGCTGTCTTTTAGCAAATAAAATCAGTGCACATAAAATCATCTTCTCTTTGTTTTCCAGCTTTCAAGTTCTTTGGATTTTAGTTTTCAGATCAACATGATTAATTGTTGAATAATCTTATGGTCCCTCTCTAGAATCATTAGTGCAATCTTGTTTCCAGATACTAATCATACATTGGGAATGACAACAAAAATATTAAGCCTAAATTATACAGTGGAATTAGCAAAGGATATGTAATAATCCAAATTACAGATAATTGTCCAAAATCAAAAAAACAAAAAACTTCAATCTGTCTTTATTGATTCAGCTTCAAAGCCTGGAAAGGGACCAAATTGTGTTCCAATCTAAATAAAAGTTTAGCCAAACTCTTAACAGTTTAGAAAGTAAAGCTTCCACTTTTATTTTGTGGGCAATGTATAAATGTTTTCAAACCGTATCACTACTCATTGCTAGTGAATATTTTTTCATTAGAACAGCTATTAATATAGCACATATTTCAAATTTCTTATTCAATTTTGATTTTCATGACAGTTACTAACAGACCATATAATTGAATAGATCCTAGTTTACTATTTTATACTAAGTATAATTTTACAGCCTTTTTAAGAACTGTTGTAAATTTTACTATCTTTAGAAATTTGATACTTTATAAGCATTTTAAAAATTTGTTGGGTTCATTCTAACTATTTTGGAAATGCTTGATATTTTGTTGATATTTTTTAAGTGAATAATAAGATCACATGACTTTAGAGTCTAAGTTATAAGAGCCTTTCACCATCAGGCTTTTAGCTTAAATTGAATTTGATCATACGCTTTTATTTATTTATTTATCTATCTATCCATCAATTTATTTATTTATTTATTTATTTTCTTTTTTGGTTCACACCCAGCAATGCTCAGGGGTTATTCCTGGCTCTTCACTCAGGAATTATTCCTGGCGGTGCTCAGGGAATCATATGGGATGCCAGGGATCGAATCTGGGTTGGTCACATCCAAGGCAAACGTACTACCTGTTGTGCTATTGCTCTGGCCCCAATCATATGTTTTTAACATTCTTACTCTGACTTTGTATTATATTTTGATCATCACTTGTATCCTTGTTTTCCCATTGTTCATCGATTTGCTCAAGCAGGCACCAGTAACATCTCCATACATCCTGTCCCAAGCTAGTGTAGCCCAAGGTCATCTGCTTTCTGCAGGAACACGAAGAGCCTCAAACCATTCCTTCAGGTCATGGGAATTAGGGCTATAATTGTTATGACTTTTGGCATATCAAACACAACATAAGTAGCTTGCCCAGCTCTGCCATATAGGTGGTATACTCTCATTAGTAGGCTCTCATCTCGTGCATTTACAGATGAGCCACAAAAGGGAGAGATCAGCTTTTCTCTTGTGTGGAGCTCTGAGGCACTGTGGAGTCTGGATGTTGAGAATGACGGCCCTCCTGGTGTGGGGGTTCTTCTGGCTTCTTGCTAGGCTCTACTGGGGTGATAGGCCAGGTCTAGAACCTGCCTACAACTGTACACAGTGTATAAATGTGAAAGAGCCTGGGAAGGACCTGGTCCTTCTTCCATTATTGTCTAAGACTGTCATTCAGTCGCTGGTCTGGTGTGTCTCTCTTCTGGTGTTGCTGGTTGTGGTGGCTGGGAGCTTGTCACCACGTGGAGGTGGAGGAATGGGAGGAGAAGCCAAATTCCCACTCCAAGTTGGGCCACCATGCCCCCTCACCCCCACATGTGTGAGTGAACCGTAGGAGCTATGTTGGACTCTACCAGGGGCTGACTGAGCCATTTATCGCCTTCCAGAACTCCATGGGCTGCTCCACGTGGGGGTCGAGCAGTGCAGCTCTGGGTCTGAAGTGTCTCTCTTCTGGTGTTGCTGGCTGTGGTGGCTGGGAGCTTCCTCGGGTGATTATGCTCTTTTTGATCTTTTATGATCTACCATTCTTGTCCAAAAAGGTTTTGACTTTACCTTTTTTTGTTTGTTTGTTTGCTTTATGGTAAAGTTATATTTCATTGAATAGATACAGCATCGTTTCTTCAGTGGGCCATCTCTTGATTAGGCATTTATATTTATTCCATTTTCAGCTACTGTGAATGATGATGCTATGAGTATAAGGGTGGTAATATTTTTCCAAATCAGTATTTTTATCTTCACCTTTTGTAGTAGAATATGAGATTTTCAGTTTAATATTACTCAAAATACAATAAAATAATCAAACAAAAGTCAATTACTGGAGGCTTTTTCTTGTTTATGGAATAAAGGTAACTGAAGCAAAATAAACTGGCAAAACCCAGCAGAAATAATTACTAGATTCAGTGGAAACTATGGCAATTGCCGGAGGACATGGAAACAGGGTGTGGAATAGGAGATCTTCCTGGTGGTAGAATAGAAGCTTGATGGTAGGAGTGATAACCATACACGGAGAGGCATGAAGTCAAGCCGTGAAATTCTACAATATTGCACACCAACGATAAGTCAATTTAAGTACCCATTTGAAAACAAAGTACTTCACATGAAAATTCACTTTTAACAACAGTAGGATAAGAAATTAAAGGTTAAGTGACAGTAAGCACTTCCATTGCTCGAGGAAAATAAATCAGGTACAAAGTAGCGTCCTTCCATGCCATATGGCAGAAATGCCTCACCATCACCTGCATCAGTGTCAGAGCACAGACGCCTATCTCTGGCACCTTCCACTCTTAATCACTTACACAAGTGCACTTAAAATTCATGAAAGAAATACTAAGCTGCCTGTAGATACTGAAGTAATCAAAACTAAAAATTACTTTCTTATCATACCTAGTAGTAAAACTAATTTGAAAGAAATTACCTTATATGAAATTCACTTATTTTAATGGGATTTTGTAATTGGAATGTTTATCCTGATACAGGTAGAATGTCATCTACAGGAATCCGAAATTAAAACCCGTATTTAACACTCCTTCCCATAGGCCATGTGCCAGGCCGATGCACTAGTGTGGCAGTAAAAGTTAAAAAAAGAAAAGGAAAGGAAAATAGCAATAGCTCTTCGTTTCCAGCTGGATGGTGTTTTGAACAATGATTTTAAACAACTTTTTAAAGAACCATGACTCTGGTATAGGAGGAGATAAGAAATCATTCTAATTTCTGTTTCTTTTAGGAGTGAAAAGAGCTTATGAGCAAATTTTTTAATATGTGCTTTCAAACTTGTTCCTGATCAATTCATTTTTAAATCTTTAAATAATTATTTTGGGGGGATGGAGTGTCATACCTGACAGTGCTCTTCGCTTGCCCCTAACTCAGGGATCACTCCTGGTGGTGGTTGGGGAACCCTGTGTGGTGCTGAAGATCAAACTTCTGTTGGCCTTGTGCAAGGCAAATGTCCCACCTGCTGCACCATCTGGCCCCATAATTCTTAATTTCTATAAGATCTTTCTTTGTATTCCAGAGTTGGTAAGAGAGGAGCCAAAGTGATAGACAGTAGGTATGACTCTTTCTTGTCACAACACTGACTCAACTATTCCACTACCTCATAAGTCCTGCCAGGAGTGATTCTTGACTACCACTGGATGTGACCCAAAATAAAACAAAAGAATTGGTAAGATAGCTTTTTTCTGAATCAGAAGAAAGCGTGGTAAATAGGTTAACAAGAAAAAGGACGGAGGAGAAAGTGGAGGAGAGGTGAGGGAAGGGAAGAGAAGGTGAGGGGAAGGAGGGGAGGGGAGGGGAGATGAAGGAAGGAAACCCCAAATGAAACCTCTCAGTCTGGGCCCTACCAATAAGCCATGCAGTGTCACCTCCCTCAAAAGTGTTCTCAGTCCAGAGTTTCCCTGATCACCACTTAAGAAGTATTCTGCATAACATTTCTCTCTTGTCAGCAGGGAAAACTGCCTGAAATTATTTTAGTATTCTTTTGGGATAACCTTGTCCTTCATTTTTTCTAGAAAACTCATTTAATTTGTATAAGGCTTTGCACAGATTTCTACTTGCTAGATGGGATATTGTCAGACTCACAAATTCTTTAATCAAGTCAATTAGACCTCTATATTTATTTTTAGAAATTATAAGAACTGAAATGCCTCCTTTTCTATAAAACATTGGTAAAATATATTACTTCATTCTTTTTTTCCTCCAACTGAGATAGTTGGAGTGTTGGATGTGCCAATGTAGCCCAATGGCATCTGGTTGATTCAAAATATGAAGAACCTCAAACCGTTCCTTCAGGGTCTTTACAAGGAAGTCTGACCATCTTGTAGGTGGATGGACATGTGATCTTTTGACATCCCGTGGGATCCAGTCAGTAACTGCTCTAGTCCAGCGGTTATCTCCAAATCGCATTACATGTCCAGACCATCTGATTTTCGATGCCTTGGCAAATGAGACAGTGTCCCTGATTCTGGAATAGCGACGGAGGTCAGAACTCTGGATTCCTTCTCTCACTTGAGTGAGGCGTGATATTCCAAGCATAGCTCTTTCCATTTCTCTCTGGGAGACCCGAATAGCATTCTCATCCTGCTTTCGTAGGGCCCAGGTCTCTGAGGCATATGTTAATGCAGGGAGAACGGTGGAGTCAAAGAGATGTGCCCGGAGCCAGAGGTTCTTTGTCCTTTTAGCTATTTCTTCGATGTCTTTGAAGGCATTCCATGCCACTCTCTTCCTCCTATGCAGCTCAGGTTTTAGGTCGTTCATCATGTTGACTTCTCGACCTAGGTACACATAACTGCTGCATTCAGAGATGTTTGTTCCATTGAGAGTGAATGGGGCCTCAGGAACTAGTTCATTTTTCATGAACATAGTTTTCTTCAGATTCAGCTGTAGACCTACCTTTCCACATTCTCAGTCGATGTCACCCAGCCATTGTGCCGCTTGGCTAATGTTTGGTGTTATTAGAACGATGTCATCAGCGAAGTGGAGGTGGTGTAGTTGCCGACCATCTATCTTCACTCCCATTCCTTCCCATTCTAATTGTCGCATGATGTTCTCGATGGTGGCGCTGAAGAGTTTTGGTGAAATGGTATCACCCTGAGATAGTACCTATAGTGAAAAAAAATCAGTTTTGTATATATATATATATATATACATATATATATATATCAGATTATATAAATCAGTGCTTTGTATAATATAAACAACCACAAGCAACACAGATTTTCTAGAAAATTAAAATACTTGATCTTGACCCCAAACTTGCTTTCTCTTGCATGTTTTATATGTAAGTAATATATTACTTACATATAAATTTTATTTATATGTAAAAAATTATATATATAAAATATCATGCCTGATATATCATTTAGCAATCGTTGGGCTCTATAGAATAGAATTTCATTTAACATGCAATTCAAAAGACTAATGTTATAGTATTTTGTTTGCTATTGTGTATTACTCCAAGGCCAATTCACCAGCTTTTCTACAGAATTTTACAAAAATCACAACAACATGAATGCTTTCCTAAGTATATCCAAGTTTCATATTCTTGCTACACATGTGAACAGTTTCTTTAGGAAACAGATGAACATGAGATTTTCTACAAGTGGTTATGATTATTGTTAAATGTGCCAAATGATACAATGGTATGTTTCAAAGCTTTTACCTTCTTTTTTCTTTTTAATTTTTGTTTTGTTTGCTGAGCCACTCATGGCAGTGCTTGACTCCGAGATGACTCTTGGCAGCACTCAGTGGCCCATACGAGATGCCAGGGTTCACAGGTTCACACTCTTGTCTGCCATGCATGAGAAAAGCACTTACCCACTGTACTATTATCAGCTCCACTTCCAAAGTTTTTTAAATTATGTCCACAGACATACACACTCACATATTGTTTCCAGGTTTGTCTATAAGATTCCTTTATTTCTTCCTCTAGAATGAAGTATTTTACAATGTGTAAAAATCTAATATTATGATTCCTGTTAATTAATAAGTAGCCTTTAAACCATTTGCTGTTATTCTCTACTATTCTCACTTATTCAAAAAATTCAAGATATGACCCAACAATTTTCAGAAAAATTTTGGTTCCTGGGATTCCAATTCTGTTTCGAGTCATTTCCTTACTGACTTAGTTTTAATAATCAGTGGTCGAATGCTATGAACTATTACTAAGATAAAAATGTGCATATCATAATATTCATTGACTAATTGTTTTTAAAAAAAAACATTGACTTTTCAGCTTACTTGCAGAATTATACAATATCGCCACAACTGAGGTTGCTCTTGGGGCACCACACCCCACCCCCAGAGGTGCTCAGGGCTTTTTCTAGACTTTACTTAGGGATTACTCCTGGTAGTGCTCAGAAAACCATATAGAGTGTGTTACGTCGTCGCCGACACAGACTCTCCAGAGACAGAACTGTAGGTAAAGGAAAGTTTAGGAGGAAAAGGAAACCAAGTATAGACCCAGAATGCAGCACAGAAATGGGGGATAGAGGGGATTAAGAGACGGCAACTTTCTGATGCTTCCCGACCGGACCCCTCCGGGATCTTAAGAAGTCCTTGGCATTGGGCCACACGTATAAATCCTGTGCCTGGTTGCTTCTGGCTGGGAGCCGGAGCCCTCAGAGGCAAGTGCCCTTAAGCCGTTAAGGACTTCATGGAACCGCAGGACAGAGCCCAATCAGACCCCATAGCCAAAGCCGTGTGAATTCATTCATTCACACATTCAAACAACACTCACAGAAGAAAGGTGAGAGCTGCACCAACTGTGGCCTGAGATGAGTGTGAGAATCTCCGACGCCGACAAAGAGGCACCGCGGACTGCAAACAGGCTTGATTACTGAGCTGGCTAGCCGGGGTCAAGCTGCCCTCCAACGCGCAGGTCTGGACAGAACAGGCAAGACCGGAACATCTTTAGGGAAATCTTATATTTTTTTAATTTTTTTTTATTATACCACCGTGAAACATACAATTACAAAGGTGTTCATAATTGGTTCTTGGTAATACAGTATTCCAGCACCCATCCCTCCACCAGTGCCCCATTTCCACCACCAATGTACCCCTCTCCCTCCCGCCCCCCAGGCCACCTTAATAGCAGGTACCCCAGTTTCCTCTCTTTCTCTCTCTATCTCTCTCTCTGTCTCTGCATCTCTCTCCCTCTTATTTTACACATTGTGGCTAGCTTCAGGGAAATCTTATATAGGCCCTAACGGGCCGTTACAGCAAACCCCGCAGCTCATAGCAATGAGTTTCTAACACCACGTTTCATTTCTACCTATCTGTTTGAATGTATCTTGCTTCTTATCCAATGGATTTGAGGGTCAGCATCGCAAGCATTTGTGAGAGGAAGATTTCTGGCAAGCTTTTCGGTTATTTTCCCCAACCACTAGCATGCCCTAACCCCACGTCATCTGCCCCTTCCAGGGCCTGAATCTGGGTTCCGGGAAGTACAAGTTTATTTTTGTACTAAGTGCCCCTCTGTAGGGGAAGTAAGGAAGTCTGTCCAGGCCGGTTCTTCGCGGCCTCTAAATCCCTCTCAAGAGAATTCTTGTGTGCTTGTGTTCTCAAAAGTCCCACTCTAGGTGCCTCCCACTCCAGGTGACCACACCCCAGGTGACCACACTCCAGGTGACCACACTCTAGGTGAGACCCACTCCAGGTGACCACACTCTAGGTGAGCCCCAATCCAGGCGAGCCCCACTCCGGGTGACCACACACCAGGTGAGTCCCATGAACACACTCCAGGTGACCACACTCCAGGTGACCACACTCCAAGTGACCAAACTCCAGTTGACCACACTTCAGGTGACCACACTCCAGGTGACCACACTCCAGGTGATGACACTCCAGGTGACCACACTCCAGATGACCACACACCAGGTGACCACACTCCAGGTGAGCCCCACTCCAGGTGAGCCCCACTGCAGGTGACCACACTCCAGGTGACCACGCTCCAGGTTACCACACTCCAGGTGACCACACTCCAGGTGACCACACTCCAGGTGACCACACTCCAGATGACCACACTCCAGATGACCACACTCCAGGTGAGCCCTACGCTATGTGTTCCCTCACAGGTGTCAGGTGTGGAAGCTGGCCAGCTGCATTGTATGAGCTGTCTCTGCTTTACCATCTCTGACGACCCTTACCACAAGCTAATCAAAGACATTTTTTCCTAAATAAATGAACGACTTATTAGCAACCATAATTGAATTATTACTTTCCACTGGTATTTTATTCAATGGCCTCAGACAAAAGAAGTCCACTCTATTTCTATATAAATATATATATAGAGAAATATATATATATAGAAATAAAATATTTATATATATATATATATATATATATGAGATTATACCACCTACACGGCAGAGCCTGGCAAGCTACCCGTGTTTTATTTCTTATGCCAAAAACTAGTAACAATTCTGGACCTCAATTCCATGACCTGAATGGTTTGAGGTTCTTCCTATCCCTGGAGCAAGCAGGTGCCCTTGGGTTACACGTACTTATGACAGGATGTATGGAGATGTTACTGGTGCCTGCTCGAGCAAATCGATGAACAACGGGAAGACAGTGATACAGTGATATATATATCTATTTTTTTTTCCTGTGGCAAGCATTTCATGTAAATGGTATGGCTGTAGACGAGATCAGGCACGTTCAGGGTGATTTCATGTAAATGGAATGGTATAAGTGGTATTTGGTGGCAGATTTATTTCTTTTAGGATAATGTATCCAAGACTAATCTGCATCTTGATATGTACCAATATTTAATTGCATATTGCTAAATAATAACCATATGAATATATTGCCATTTACTTACACATTTTTCAATTCCTCAGCATTTGGGTTATTGCCACATTGGAGTTATTATGAGTTACACAATGAATATTCATGCCCAACTTTTTACATGCTCCTTGATCTGCAATAAATAAGTAGAAATTAAATGTTTGAATCACTTAAATATTCTCTAAGTTTTTTGAAGAATTATGAAGCTTTATTCCAAAATGACCCTTAACTTTCACATACCACCAAAACTCGATAACTGTATTTTGCTTTTTTTTTTTTTTGGGCACACCCGGTGATGCTCAGGGGTTTCTCCTGCCTTTGCACTCAGGAATTAATCCTGGCAGTGCTTGGGGACCATATGGGATGTCGGAGATCGAACCCAAGCCGGCATGGGCCGGATGCATGCAAGGCAAACACCCTACCTGCTGGGCTATCACTCCGCCCCTATTTTGCTTACTATTATGGTTGTATAATACCCTATGCTGTCTAGCATGACAATCCTCCCTCCCAAATTGAAACACATACTATTATTTTGGCCATTCTTAAAGTTGCATCAGTCATCTTAAATTGTAGAATTAACTATTCATAGGGTCATATAGAAATATTACTGGCGCTCGCTCGAGCAAATGGATGAATAGTGGGATGTCAAGTGATCAAGTGAAGTGATTCATTCCCATAATGATTTTTGCTAGGATTTAAATATATATTACTTTCTCAGAAAACAGCATCATTATATTTTGATATCCCTTAATATAAGTTATGTTTTTATTAAAGTTTACTTTAAGTAAAACTTAAAAACAAATTTCTCTAAATGAGATGATAATTTTATAATTATTAAATGGCTATTTTATACAAAATCCAGTTCTAAGTAATTCATTTTCTTTTCAAGTGACATTTACTTGAATTTTTGGTTCATATATTTGACAAATAGTACTTAATCATTAGGACTCAGTGTATGTGTGTGTATGTGTGTATGTGTGTGTGTGTATAGATTATAACTCCACTTTCTGGAACTTTACGTAGGGTCACCCTCAGCTTCTACTATGGTCTAATCTTCACACAAACTTTCCAAGAAGTTAGAAGGAGAAATATAAGATCCAACAATTCCTTATTTGCGAATCTATCTAAATAATATGAAAATTTGACACAATATTTTATGTCTACCCAATTTACTGTGACATCATTTGTAATAAATAATAACAACTAAACTGTTCAGATATAGTTGATTAGATACAAAATATTTCTAATCAACATTTCATATATTTATACATTAAAATACTGTTAAAGTATGATTTTAAAAAATACTGCTATTTGCAGCTAAATGCAATCAAGTTAAAGAAGTTGCATGAAACAACGAAAATGCACAATTAAAAGTGAAGAGACGTATTGGATGATTTTACCCTTGAGTGCAATATACACAGACAAAATTGCTGAACTAACCAAAGTGAAAAATAAGCCATTATACAATGTCAATGGAATAAAAGTTACCTTAGAACAAGAGACAAGAAAGAAAAAATCAGTTGAGTGGAGGACATTGACTGCCAGGAGGGGGGCCATAAATATCAAACTCCTTTGGGGGCCGCAGTGACAGTAGAAAAGTCAGGGCATTTGTCTTGCACTTGGCCCACCCATTTTCAATCCTCAGCATCCCACAGGCTCCCCTGAGCACCATCAAACATGATTCTGAAAGCAGAACCAGGAGTAACCCCTGAGTATTCCCGGGTATGCACAAACAAACAAAAATAAATAAAACAAACAAAAAAAACCCTCTTGTCACACCCTGTGGTGCTAGAGGTTATTCCTGGCTCAATACTCAGGAATTCCTTTTGGAGGTGCTTGGGAAATCATATGGGATGCCATAAATGAAGCCAGGACAGCCATGTGCAAGTGTGCGAGGCAGGAGGCTCTATCCGCGGTGCTATCTCTACAGTTCCCCTCAAAAAATAAATCTTTTAAAAATTTTAATCACACCCAGCGATACTCAGTGCTCTGTACTCAGGAATCACTTATGGTGATGCTCAGGAGCCCATATGGGATGCCAGAGATGGGTCGGCCATATTCAAGGCAAGCACCCTAGTGGCTGTACTATAGCTCTATATCCCCCTTCTCCACCCCCAAATAAATAAACTTTTGTCCTAAGGAGATCAC
The DNA here is from genome assembly GCA_021461705.1 of Cryptotis parvus. NCBI lineage: Eukaryota > Metazoa > Chordata > Mammalia > Eulipotyphla > Soricidae > Cryptotis > Cryptotis parvus. The sequence goes on from JAJIBD010002301.1 coordinate 70,462, forward strand.
CGACTGAGTGGAAGGAAAGTACTAAGTTTTGTGATAAAAAAGGGCTTGGAAAAAGAGAAGATATATGATCAAAATGAGAAAAAGGGGAGAGATGAAGATATGTATTGTCATTTATGTTTTATTTATTATTGGAGGGGGGAACAAGTTGAATTGCCCTATGAGACCTCTGGACTTAACTTCTGCCACTGTGCTTAAGGATTACTCCAGACAGTGCTTGGGAAATAGGATTGAAATAGGATTAGCTGTGAGCTACGTGAGCTCCTCATTCCAGTACTATGGTTCTGGTTTTGATCTCAATTTTACAAGGCCATGGAGTCTTAGTGGTATTAGAAATGCTTTGAATTCTGGTAGGTAAGAATCTTCACATAATTAATTTTATACGAGTTTTTGAAAGTTTAGAGTATTTTCACAGCATGTCCACCCATTTTTACCCAAAGACACTGGGTATCTATACACTAATAAAAGTACCTGGCAGTGGTGAATGCAGTGGGCCAAATTTCATGGGGAATGCACTATTTCTCCTGGGTATATCACATCACATCCTTAGAGATTTATATACTTGTTTTTAAAATATGACTATTACAGGGTGGGAGGGAGAAGAGTCATAGAAAGTATAAACAAGCAAGGAAAGCAAATAGGCAATATAAAAATAACATGCATTTTGTTCCCTGAGGTTGCCAGGATATATTATCACACACTGATGCTATTGAATGAGAAATTTAACCTTACATATTCCAGGAACTAAAGAAGCAAAAATTCAATAGGGCTGGCTGAGAACCTGAGAAAAGAAAATTGTTTCTGTCCTTTTCTTTTGGTGGCTTCTGACAATCCTGAGGATGATGGTTCATTTCATGCTTCAACTTGACTGGGTCAACGGGGTTACATTTGGTCAGACATTATTCAGGAAGTTTCAAAAGGAGTATGTTAAAATGAGATGTACATTTCAATAGATGGACTTTTGAGTAAAGTAAATTGAATGGACCTTATCTACTCCTGGAGAGAACCCCAGTAGAACAAGGCTCACTCTCCTGCACCTGAAGGAGACTTCTTACTTTATTTCTAATATTGGTTCTTTCCACTCCCAAAAATCTAAGTGAATACCTTTGACCTACAACTGCAATTATTTTCTGAGTACCCAGCCTAACAACCTTTCCTGTGAGATTATAGACTTCCAAAGCCTCTACAACTATGCAAGCCTATTCCTTAAAAAAGAAATCTCATTCTTTATTAGCTGCTCGGAGAACATAATTTCATAGCCTGTGTTTGAGGCAGCATCCTTCTAATCTTTGTCTCTCCCTTCATATCATCATGTCTGAGACCTTATTCCTGATCTCTCTGTCGCTCTCTCTGTCTCTGTCTCTGTCTCTCTCTCATTCTCTCTCTCTCTCTCTCTCTCTCTCTCTCTCTCTTTGCCTGTTTTATAATAAAGGATACATGTGATGGCCATAACTGACACCCAAGGCAATCTCCTAATCTCAGACTTTTTTTTTTTTGCTTTTTTGGGTCACACCTGGCAATCAATGCTCAGGGGGTTACTCCTAGATCTACACTCAGGAATTACTCTTGGTGGTGCTCAGGTCACCACATGAGAACCAGGGATGAACCCGGGTTGGCCATGTGCAAGAAAAATGCCCTACCCACTGGACTATCTCTCTGCCCCCAGAATTCCTTATAAAATTCGCATAGCATGATTTTATTTTTAATAAAGAATTAAATATATTCGTATATATGAATTTTAGAAAAAATTAGAGAATAGGACTTGATACTTTTGGGTGATCACTAAGCATTGCATTTAACATTTTGAAACATCAAATTCTACATCACAAGATAAATTTAGTGGTTATGTATTAGCTCATTCAGAAACTTAATTGTGTCTGCTGGGATAGGCTACAGATTTAGAATTGTTAGATTTTTTTTTTGTTTATGAGTTAGTATCTCATAGAAACTGAATGTTCTGTTGGTTTTGTTTTCTATTGAAAAATGAAGCCCAATTGAAGGATCATAGTTCAGTTGTTTCTTTTTATTTTTTTATCTAAATGTTAAGGCAGCTGGAATTTAGAAATTGAAAGAAGAATAATATTAGGCATAGTCTAGCTATGTGACTTTGGATAAGTCATTATCTTGCCTACATTTTTTCTCAACCATAAAATGTGTCAGCTTCATTACCGAGTCTTAATGGCGCTCTTGACAGTGCTTTGTCATTCTAGAATTTTGTAAACTTGCATCTAAGAACCTCTTTTATGATGATATTTCTTGATGGAAGAATAGCTGACCCAGCTGTTTCTTATTATCCATCTCAACTGCAACCCAGTATGTCCCTAGTGAATTACTGAAATATTTTAAAAATGAGTCCACAATCTGACAGTTTTAAAGAGGCAACATCATTCTGAAATACAACCAACATATGCTAAAAAGTGTTAAGCAATTTAACATAACACTTTTATGTCAAATAGAAACAGAAAATTTCTGTTAGTATTAAAATATCAAATTAAGGGTGATAAATTTTTTCATACTTCACATTGTACATTAATCACAGATAAAATGAGCAAATTGTACAGTCCACTAAGCCAAAGGTTGAGTTGTTTTTTTACCTGCTCACTCATACAAATCAGAGGTGATTTGTATAAAGACACATGGAAATAAGATCATACTTTCAAAAATTTAGAAAAATTACCATTTTATTGTTTAAATTATGTTAGACAATGGACAAGTTATGTTCAGAAACTTTGAAAAACTACATTATCTATATGTATGAACAACAAGTTTTCAAAGTCACATGATTTTGTGTGTAAACCCTGAATTTACATGGGAAGATGAGCCAAAGGGGTCCTTGGGAAACAAGTGAGAAGCTGGGTTGGTGGGGGGTGGGTGTAGTGTTAAAATGATATATGCATGAAAAGTATAATGAACAATGTTATAAATACCAATCACTTCACTTGTATCACTTGTCTTCCTGTTGATCATCGATTTGCTCGAGTGGGCACCAGTAACATCTCCATATTTCCTTTTACAAGCTAGTGTAGCCCAAGGGCATCTGCTTGCTCCAGGAACATAAAGAGCCTCAAACCATTCCATCAGGTCATGGGAATGAGGTCTATAATTGTTACTGGTATTTGGCATATCAAATACAACACTGGTAGCTTGCCAGGCTTGGGATACTCTTGTAGTCACCATAAGTACCAATATCTCAGTAAAATACTTCAATGAAAAATAAAAAAAGTATGATAAATATAATGAACAATATTGTAAATACCAATAACAATAAAATATTTCAATAAAGAATAAATAAAATACTTTCTGAGAAGTATAATTAACAATATTATAAATAGCAGTCACTTGGTCATTTGATCACTTGACATCCTGCTATTCATTGATTTGCACAAGCAGGCACCAGTAAAATTTCCATTTGACCCTATCATGTGCCAGTGTAGCCCAATGGTATCTGCTTGCTCCAGGAATATGAAGAGCTTCAAACTGTTCGTTCAGGGTCTTGACAAAGAAGTCTGACCATGTTGTAGGTGGGCAGCCATGTATTCTTTTGATGTCCCGTGGGATCCAGTAGTAATGGCTCTAATCCAGCAGTCATCTCAAATTGCATTACATGTCCAGCCCATCTGATTTTCGATGCCTTGGTAAATGAGACAGTGACCCTGACTCTTTATTGTTTATAGAGGTTGGAACTCTGGATTCTTTCTCTCACTTGAGTGAGGCATGATATTCCAAGCATAACTCTTTCAATTCCTCTTTGGGAGACCCTAATACCGTTATCATCCTGATTTCATAGGGCCCAGGTCACTGAGGTGTATGTTAATGCAGGGAAAATAGTGGAGTTGAAGAGATGTGCCCATAGTCAGAGGGTCTTTGTCCTTTGAACTATTTCTTAGATGCTCTTGAAGGTGTTTCATGCTGCTCTCTCCCTCCTGCATAGCTCAAGTGCTAGGGTATTAGTCATGTTGAGTTCTCTACCTAGGTACACATAACTGCTGCATTCAGAAATGTTTGTTTTGTTGACAGTGAATGGAGCATCTGGAACTAGTTTGTTTTTCATGAACATTGTTTTGCTGAGATTCAGCTGTAGACCTATCTTTCCACATTCTCGGTTGATGTCAGCCAACATTTGTGCTGCTTGACTAATGTTCGGTGTTATTAGAACTATGTCATCAGCGGCGGAGGGGGTTTAGTTGCCAACCATCTATCTTCACTCCCATTCCTTCTCGTTCTAATTGTCGCATGATGTTCTTGAGGGTGTTGCTGATGAGTTTCAGTGAAATGGTATAATCCTGCCAAACCCCTCTTTAAAAAAAAAGTTATACCACCATGAGATATAGAATTACAAAGATATTCATGTGCGGGTTTCTTTCATGCAGTTTTCAAGCACCCATCCCTCCACCAGTGCCCGTTTCCCACCAAAAATATCCCCAATCCTCCCCACTCCCTAGCCTGCCTCTATGGTAGGTTCTTTATCTCTTTTCTTTGTCTCTCTGTCTCTGTCTCTGTCTCTCTTTCTCTGTCTCTCTCTCTTCCTCTTTTTACTTCTATGATCACTTCCTTGTAGAATGGTGAGATCCTGGTGATGAATCCATAATACAGCTCATGAAGGATCTTGATGTATTGAATTTGAATGCCCTGTTTGGCTAGAGCTTCATGACCACTTCAGTCTCAATAGACAGAATCAAACGTTTTCTTTAAATCAATGAATGTGAGACAGAGAGGCATCTTGAACTCTCTACAAACATCAATGAGCTTGGTTACCGTGTGAATATGGTTGATTGTGCTGAATCCAGCTTGCTCACATGGTTGTTCTTCATCTAATGTTCTGCCGATCCTGTTCAGGAAGACTCGAATGAACTGCTTGTTAATGGCAGAAAACTGGCAGATGGGGCGATAGTTGCCAATGTCGTGGATGTCTCCCTTCTTGAACGGTAGAACTGTCCTGCTGGTTTTACATTGGGAGGGAACCTTGCATTCAGACAGTACTTCAATAAAATTCTTCAGTGAAAAGTAAAATAAAATTATGCTCCAGTGTTCATCTTTTTTTTGTTTCAGATACAAAAAATCCAGACAATTGATTTTTATATTGGTAATGCTGAAAAAATATTAAATGGCCATTTCTTTGTAATAATGTTGAATACTAGTATTATAGTAGTCTTAGTAGAGTATTTCTTTGATATTGTAGCAGTCTTTGGATATTAGATACTCCCATAGAAGTCAGTAAAAGGTGTTTGCATTTAGGCCACCCACTATTAACTAAAAATACTTGACTTTTTTTTTTTCAATCCGGCCCATATATGCTGAACCAGAGACTCTCAGACATGGGGCAGAGCTGCTACTTGCTCTCCCTGTGCCCAGACGCTCATGAGGTGCCCGGGAGGCATGGCAGGTTGTAGCCCTGGCCTGCCACCCCAGCAGAGCCTCACAACAAGCCAGACGACCCCCTACTCCATGGGGCCCCGCCATTTTCCACATCCCAACTTCCTTCTCGTCACAACTCCACCCAGCAGACCAGACTATCACACCCAAGCTTGTGCGGTTCATCAATAAATGCTTTATTTAGAGGTGACTACAACAGTATGCCACCCGCATGGCAGGCCTGGCAAGGTGCTTGTGTAGTATTTGATATGCCAAATACCAGTAACATTTATATTAGGTCATTCCCGTGACCTAATATAATGGTTTGAGGCTCTTTATGTTCCTGGAGCAAGCGGATGCCTTTGGGTTCTACTAGCTTGCGACAGGACATATGGAGATATTACTGGTGCCGCTCTAGAAAATAGGTGATTAATGGGAAGATAGTGATAGTGATAGTGATAGTTACTTGACTAAATATTTGAGGTTTCTCAGAGAAGAATGTAAAAAAAAAAAAGATTTGGAGACCATTTTAATTAAGAACAGAATATTTGTTTGAAGATGACCTGGAGGGATTCCTCAGAGTCCTGTGGCTTCATCAGGGGCACTTCGCTTTATGTCCTTTGTGTGTGAGCTTCTGGGGGGTCCTGGTTGTTATACTTTCTCATGCCAGTTTCTTGGTCCAATATCACACTATTTTGTGCTAGTGAGGTCACTATGATGCGGCACTTTCTCACCTGTTGTCAAGGATCCCTCATCAAGACCTGGCATCAGTTCATTAAAAAAAAATTCTCACATGGTCCTTACAAAGGCGGCTGTTGACACTTTGCAGATTGCGAAGAATTATTCCTTTCCCTTCACCTTAGGAAGAGAATGTGCGAGGTGGATTTGAACCACCCTGTGTGCTCAAATATATGCACTGGAACTTTCCTTGTTTACTCTGACCGTTTCTGAGGGGCTGGACTTGAAAAAGACTTGTCTTTTTCAAGTCTGGCCCAGGTATTCTGATCCAGAGATTCACAGACATGGGGCAGAGCTGCTACCGGCCTCTCCCTGTGCCCAGCCTATCACGAGGTGCCCGGGAGGGATGGCAGGTTCTAGCCCTGGCCTGCCACTTCAGCAGAGCCTCGCAAGAAGCCAGACGACCCCCTACTCCATGAGGACCACCATTTTCCACATCCGAACTTCCTTTCGTCAGAACTCCTCCCAGCAGAAGAGGTGATCACAGCCGTGCCCGTGTGGCAAGCTGCTGCACGTTTCATCAAAAATTGCTCAAGATCAGAGGTGACTACAAGAGTATGCCACCCGCACGGCAGAGCCTGGCAAGCTACCCGTGTTGTATTTGATATGCCAAAAAACAGTAACAATTATAGACCTCATTCTCATGACCTGATGGAATGGTTTGAGGCTCTTTATGTTCCTGGAGCAAGCAGATGTCCTTGGGCTATACTAGCATGAAAGAGGACATATGGAGATGTTACTGGTGCCTGCTCGAGCAAATCGATGATGAACAGGATGACAAGTGATACAAGTGATTTGTTTATCTCATTAAAATCTTCTCTCTGCCCCCCTTCATATTCACTATCGTATATATTTAGATGTGGTCACTTATACAGAAAAGAGGTTATCAAATATGATGAAAAATAATTTTTACAAGCAAGTCAAATATATTTTATACTCTTTCTCTAAACCTTGCCCATATTTTGTCTTATTGATAAGAATATTAACAAGCTGCAAGTTTTTGAGTTTAATATTTGAGTTAACAAATTTTTGTTTTGGGTTCCCACACCCAGTTGTCCTCGGGACATACTCCTCCTCTGGTCTCAGGGGACCAGATGAAGCAGCAAAAGCAAACTCAGGTTGACCAGAGGCACAGCAGGCACCTTATCTGTTGTATTCTATGCAGTCCTTAAATAGGTTTATTCTTAGAGAGTGTTACAACAGGCACATTATCAGTATCATCAATATTAACTTAGGAAGGCTGAGACTTTGAGAATGAAAAAGGAACATATGAAGGAAAAAAGATCAAACTGATAATATCTTAATGTGGGGGAATATTTTTTTTCATCATTCATCATTCCTTAACTGACTAGTCAAGGATATCTAACAATGTATATAGATTATATAAGCTGATTTCAACTCTACTGATTGTGTGATAGTGGCATTGCACTTTTTTATGCTTTTATTTCTGCAACTGTACATATATAATCTACAACACAGGTTTGGAATGAGGATAAAGTGCATAGTAATACTAAATGAGTGACCAACAAAAACAGCTTACTGGTATTATTAGTGCTTAGAGAACCAGTTATGAACACATTTGTAATTGTATGTTTCACTGTGGTGTAATAAAAAATAAAAACAATGATTCCTGTTTTTTCATTAAAAGACTCCATATTCCATTTTTAAATGAAATTTATAAATTGTTCTAAGGTAGGCATTGCATATTGTGTTTTCAATAATATTTGCAGCATATTCCTGACCTCACAGATTCTTTAGAACTTTACAAATGACTGATAAATTCACTTTTTTTAAAAGTATTTTATTATATCACTGTGAGATATACAATTACAAAGAAATACAATAAAAAAGTTCATATTTGGATTTTGGGTCATACAGTGTTCCAGCACCCATCCCTCCACCAGTGCCCATCTCCCACCACCAACTACCCAGTTCCCTCCCCCTCCCCCAGCCTGCCTCCATGGCAGGTTCTTTATTTCTTTCTCTTTCTCTCCCTTTCTCTTTTCCTTCCCTCCAGACTATGGATTACAGAACATACATTGAAGGGTTGTCATGTATATCTTTTTGCCTGTATTTAATGCTCAGTTCTAGGTTGGTATCTTTAACTGGCCTGAGTGATACATTCTAATGAATAAAGTGTGGCCGAGGAGATTCTGCCTGTCATGGAGACTAGGTCTTGTAAGCAATGTGCTTTCTCTCTTTTTCTCACCCTTTCCCTCTCTCTTCTTCCTCCCTCCATCTTTCTTTCTCCTCCCAACACCTTCCCACTCTAAACCTTGCCTCTCCTTCCCTCTCTGGTTTATCTATATCCTGGATACTTACCCTTAGAAGAAAGCATCTATGTCTTTAGAAAACTCAGCCCACCAGGAATCACCATTTGAATTTGCTAAGCTGAATGCTCCAGCTCAACTCTCTGCCAAGCACACACATGAGAGAGCACGTATTCAGACAATCTCAGCATCACAGATGATGCCAACTGGAACTGAGAGAAGCTTTACTTGACAAATCTGCCCACAGAGAAAAATCAATAATTAAAAAAAAAAGTCCTATTTTAAACTACCCATAATTGTGAGCTACTTTGTTACACCACTTTAGTAACTGGAATAGTAGGCAATGAAAATACATTATAAAATGTAAAGTGCCTACGAAAATCTGATTGTGATGGGTCATTTTAGGTGTCACTTTTGATTTCGATCAAAGAGCCCTGATAAGTGGTAAGTTCCTTTTCTATATGTGTCTATGAGGTGTTTTCAATGAGATGAATATTTGAGTAAGTGGACTAAGTAAAAAACTTAACTTTATCAATGCCCCCGAGTGTCAACTGATGTGCTCCAGGTGCAAAATTGCAAAGAGCAAAATAGGGGAAAGTGTGTGTTTAAAGTGTATGTGTGTGTGTGTGTGTGTGTGTGTGTGTGTGTGTGTGTGTGTGTGTGTGAGGGCTTATCCCTCCCTTCCTTTGGACATTAGTAATTTTGTTTCATTTATCTTTGCCCTTAGTTCATAACTTTGACTTGAGTTCTTCTGGTTTTATTTATTTTGTTTTCAATGAATTTTTTTTTTCCTGAGGGCATCAGGTTGGCTTCAGGTAAGACTGTATGCATTCCCCACAGAATTAGGAATCTTCTGAGAAACCATACTGTCTCTCTTATGCTTTGACCCCCCTGATTCTGCAGAGGTACTTGATTTTGGATTGTTTCTGGAAATACATCACCAACATCCCCAGTTTTCCAGAATACAGATGACAGCTCGTGCGACTTTTCAGCTCCAAAGTTGTGTGTCAATACGTATAGATCTCCTCTTCTATATCTTTATATTAATGGTGGTTCTGGTTTTTGTTTTCTGGATAATTCTGACTCTTATGATGAGTAATACATAACTCTACTCAGTTAGGTAATGGACATGTTTAAATAAAACTGTGAAAACTGGTGGGTGCCTGCATTTGAGTCATCAGGATAGAACTCCTTTGGGGAAGCTGTCATCTCTAGTTTGAAACCCAGCTCCAAACCCACTGCCTTGGAAAAATGTAAGCATCTTAGTTTTCCTTTCTTCACTTGAAATTTCTTGCACCGAAAAGGGATGTGGGGGTATTGGATGAAAGAAAATTCTCATAGAAATAATGAGGAAAAACAATCAGTGTTTAGGTCAAAGTTAGTGGTGGTACATACTAGCTGTTCATTTTTATTCGTTTATCTGACAATGTTTTCCAAGTGAGCTCTATAAATCACACACCAAGGTGACTCCGGGATTATCTGGTGGATTCCAGTAGAACAAGCCCCAAGAAATTTAGGACTTCAACACAAAACCTATCAACTTGTTTTTTTTTTTTGCCTCAATTTTATTCTATCATCAGCATATATATTGTTCTCTTTCTTTGATTTTTTTAAAACTGGATCTAGGTATTTTAACCCCACATTCTTGTTATGAGCCATCCTTAACATAAAAAAAGAAAATTATTTCTGTTTTTGTTTTTTATTTAGGCCCCTACTCCTGACTTAACCTTCTCACCTTCCACAAAAGATTGAAAAGGCTACTGGTTCCTCTGAAATCTTTTAAAGAAGAGTCTAAATCCATGCACTCATTTTCCATCTGAGTGTCTTAAGCACCTCCCCAAACCCTAACAATTATATAACAAACCTAGGGGTTAGGAGGTTGTATGTTAATTTGGAGGAAATAAGAGCCTTCAGACCATACGATAATCATCTTATTAACTACAGTTTCGAGAGCTGAAACACCTGTAGTTCTGTGCTATCTCGAGTCTTCCAAATTTCTGTGTGACTTATTCTCCTCCATATAACTCACTGCACTGCTATTTTATTTTGACAGTGGCTACATTTGCAATTTCCAGATCACCTCTGGCAGCTAGTCAAAGGTCTTCTTGCTGACCTTGTCCATCGAATTACTAAGCATATCACATAATACCACATTGGCTGAGATGAGCCACATTTATCACTCTAATATTTGACTCTGTGTTCTGAAAGGATAGTGTCAGCTTTGTTTGTTTTTCTATGCTCAGAGCTGCCTGTGGGACACAGTGAGTTCTTCAGAAGCTTTTAAATGAATACTTACTTGTTAGAATTAAGCTTACTGATGAACAACAAACCAAATTTATTTTTCTCAGAAATGATTTTACTTACCCAAATTCCCTATATAATAGAACAAACATAAAAGAAACACTTGATGTCATCCTTTCTAATACAAAAACTACCCTAACTCACACTCAGAGGAAGTTCTTTTTAATCTATATTCTTTTCATAGGGTAAGTGCATAGACATAAAGAATGGTGAAAGTAACCTTACAAAGCACAACTATACCTAACATTTGGTTTTGAAATAAAACATGTAGAAGGAAAATTGACTAGCTGAAAACCTTGTATTTCACAGAAGATACTATTAAAATAAATTTTTCCTCACCCCCCTCCCCCCCCCCCAAGACGAAGAATGCAAGGAAATCACTTTGTCTTAATGTGATTTTGTTGGGATTTTTTTTCCTTTGGCAATGTGACCAGTTTAAGGTTGCAGTAGACAGGAAAAAATGGTCAGCACCACAAAATCTACAATTTTATCCATAACTATTTTTGTTTAATTTACTAGCAGTGTATCTTTTTTCAGTCAACATTTCTCTATCAAGATTATAATTATTTTCCACTGTCATTGGATCTGATTTATTAGGGTCATTGAAAAATAAGCAGCTAAATTCATACTGAGCTTTCTCTTATTACAGTATTTTGCTGGAAACAGCCAGTGTCTAAGCCTTAGATATTTTAATTTCAAAGTATTCAGGAGTCATTGCAGTTTGCTCTGTTTCAAGAGTATTTTAAGGATAATTTCAAAGCAGTTTTTTGGTTTGCTATCAGTAAAACTGATAGGAAGGTATAGCAATGTCCAATCTACTCTACATGCACAGTCTCTTATTATCTGTATTTCTCATCAGGAACTCAAGAGATAATACAGCAGGCAGACACTTGCCTTACCCCAGGTGTTCTAACCTCGGATTATCTCTCATTCATATCCAGGAGTAACTTCTATGTGCAGATCCAGGAGCAACCTCTGAGTTTCACATAGGATGGCCTGAAAAACAAAAAGAACAACAAATGTCTGTATCTCTTACAGAGTAAGAATATATGCTGCAATAAACATAGTTTATTGTTATATAAACTAAGGACTATGGGTGATTGTATGACTAATCACCCATTGTCCTTAGTTTACTATAACAGCTGTAATGTGGGACATTCTATAAATTTTCAGAAATGTACAATGACTTATATTCATTACTACAATACCAGGAGTGATTTTTAATATTTTATTATACCACCGTGAGATATACAATTACAACATTGTTCATGTTTGGAGGTTTTGGTCACATAGTATTCCAGCACACCGCCCTCCCCCAGTGCCCATTTACCGCCGCCAGTGTCCCCAATTCTCCCCCCCTCCCATAGTCTGCCTACATGGCAGGTTCTTTGTCTTTTCTCTCTCTCCCCCCTCTCTCTTTTCCTTCTCTTACTTATTGTGGATTGCACTACATACACTTAGAGGCCATCATGTGCATTTTTTTGCCTGTATTTAATGCTCAGTTCTAGGTTGGTATTAGTCCTTTCGACATTTATGTGCATATGTTCCCTTCTCTGTCTTACCTAACCTCTGACTCTCACACGTTTGTGGTAATTTCAACTTTTGGTAAGGCCTGATCCATGTTTCATCAGACATTGGATTTGGATTTTAATATCATAATATGTAAATATATATATATATGTATATGTCATGCAAATAAATGCAGTCATTCTATATCTCTCTCTTTCCTTCTGACTAATTTAACTCAACATGATCCTTTCCATGTCCATCCATTTATAGGCAAATTTCATAACTTCATTTTTCCCAACAGCTGAATGGTATTCCATTGTGTAGATGTACCAAAGTTTATTTATCCAGTCATCAGTTCTCGTGCATACTGGTTGTTTCCAGGTTCTGGCTATTGTGAGTAGTGCTGCTATGAAAATGAAAGTGCGGATAGTGTTTATGATGTGTGATTTTGACTTCCTGGGGTATATTCCCAGGACTGGTATAGCTGGGTCAAAAGGGAGCTCAATTTCTAGTCTTTGGAGGAATGCCCATATTGTTTTCCAGAAATACAATGTCAGAGTAATTTACCAGACTGAAATACCCATATTTTCAGGGTCATAGCTTAACTTTGGTTTTTTTCATTTAACTGGCCTGAGCATATACTTTTTCCAGGCCACAGGCCTGGGTGTGATTCTAGCACTGTATGAAGCAGCCCCTGAATACCCTGATTGTGGCTCTCAAATCCCCAAATAAATTAATGAATGTGCTAACAAAGAGAATAACTTAAGATCCACCTTCTGAAGTTCACAAATTCTATGGTTCACCTATTCATTTTCCCTCCTTCCAGCATCTCCAGTAATAAGTTACCTTCTTACTCCACTGTTTGACCTTTTTCAAAACGTCATATAAAAATAAAAAATAATTAGATGACCTTTTAGGTTGGCTTTTTTTTTCACTCAGAAATATGCATTTCATGTTGCTTTCGAACTTTTCATTGTTTGATGATCTATTTTTAGTAATGGAAAACGTAGTCCACGTCTGGATGTTCTGTAATGTGTTTTTTTCATTCACCTACTTAAGGACATCCTAGTTACACATTTGAACAGTAATAAATAAACTCCTGTGTGTGTATGTGTGTGTCTCTTGTGTGTGTGTGTGTGTGTGTGTGTGCAGGCTTCTGTGGAAACTCTATACAAAGGAATGTAATTGGGGGGTAAGAGGTGAGACTAATAAAAGAATGTAATTGTGATATCAAGTGGTTGGAGTATGTTGATTTTGTGAGAATCCACCTGTTTTGAAATGACTTTTTTTTTATTCTGCTTCCCACCACCTCCCACAACCAAGTTATCATTCTGTATTGACATTGTTCTGGAATTTGTTCTCTTAAGTAGAATGCAGTGATAGTTCACTTTCATTTTAATTTAAAATTTCCAAAGAGAAGAGGGGATAGTATGTTGTGGGGAAAGGGGCTTTAAAATTATTGACATGGTGTGGCTTCCCCAGGAGGCGAATGTCCTCAGTGTGGGCTGGGACCTAAAGACAGGCGTAGTGTGGAAGTCTTTGAATGGCAGCTCCAAGCTGAAGGAAACTGACCTAGTAATGCAAGCTATAAGGAGCTAGACCTGAAATCACAGGTTAGGTCATTTAACTTCTAGACCACCAGTTAATCTCCCCCACAATCACAAGTTAGTCTTTTATATGGAATGCTCACTAGGGCAGTCTGACCACCACAACCACTTTAGATCAGTAGTTCATTAGTCCCTACTCCAATTAACATTGTCTCCAAAACACAAAAGGCCCGTAACAGTGAGAGCAAGAATCCAAATTGCAAAGGTCACAATTACAAAGCAAGACAGAAACCCCCCAGGCTTAGTGAGTCAAAAGGCAAGTCCAGGTAACCCAAGCAGCGATAATGAGCTGTACAACCTGCCTCATGAGGAACTAAGAATGGAGCAGTTAAGGATGCAGAAGGAACTCAAAGAAACAATGGACTGCACAACCAATAAAATATAGGAGGATATGAGAGCAGGAATGTGGAAAATATAAATAAAAATACAAACAGAAATGATAGAGCTGGGGACCCCCGAGCAATAGCACAACTTGTAGGGTGTTGACCTTGCACTGCAGCCTTACCAGTTCAATCCCTGGCATCCCATGTGGTCCCTCGAACACCGCAAGGAGTAATTTTTGAGCAAAGATTCAGGAGTTACCCCTGAGCTCGATGAGTGTGACCCAAGATAGCCAAAAAAAAGCAAAAAAACAAAATGATAGAGCTGATAAACCTGACAGGTGAAATGGAAACTCACTGGAAAATCTCAGCAGCAGCCATGGGTCTGAAAGAGAAGATCATTTTGTCTTATGTGGTTGAGATTTGCTTTGTGTTTAAAAGAAAACCTGCATAGCAGCATTATTCACAATAGCCAGAATCTGGAAGCTACCAGAGTGCCTGAAAATCGATGACTGGATAAAGAAGCTTTGGTACATCTACACAATGGAATACTATGCAGCTGTTAGGAAAAATGAAGTTATAAAATTTGCCTATAAATGGATGGACATGGAGATTATGTTGAGCGAAATTAGCCAGAAGGAGAGAGACAGATACAGAATGACTGTATTTATTTGCATGGCATAAATATATATGTACATATTATGATACCAATATCCAAGGTCAAGTGAAACATATATCAGGAGGTCTTGTCAAAGGTGGAAATTATCACAAACGTGTGGGAGTCAGAGGTTAGGTAAGACAGAAAATGGAACAGGGTGCTAATAATTGTCGGGGTACTAATGCCAACCTAGAACTGAGCATTAAATAGAGGCAAAAGGATACACATGACAACCTTTTAATGTATGTTCTGTAATCCATAGTCTGGAAGGGAAGGAAAAAGAAAGAGCGAGAAAGGAAAGAAATACAGAACCTACCATGGAGGTGGGCTGGGAAGGGGCGGGAACCGGGGATGTTGGTGGTGGGAGATGGGTACTGGTGGAGGGACGGTGCTGGAACACTGTATGACCAAAACTTTTTAATTGTATATCTTTTTTATTTGTATATCTCACGGTGGTATAATAAAATACTTAAAAAAAAAAAAGTACAACTTAAAAAAAAAAAAAAGAAAACCTGCTAGCAATTCAAGGTGGCAGCAAGTAGGGAATGTTTTTATTTTATTTTTTTCTCAACCATGTATTCATGATAAATTGAGTAACAGGTCTCTGTTGAAATGGCACACCTTAATGTGCTATACTACTAAGTTTATTTAGATATTACATAAGTCACCAGCTGCATGGTTAGTTATAGATTCCATGTGGAATTCCATGTTTTTCATCCCATTCATGGTCTCCTTAGCTGCGTAATGGTAGGGGAATAAGCTCCATCTCCCCACTGAGGTTTTCTTTACACTCCAGTTTCCTGAAAATCTTTCAGAGGAATTAGAGCTTTGCTCCCTGGCTGATTTCCTAGGCTTTTGCCTGCTTCCTCATCATTGCTTTGTATGCTTGCAGATTCCACAACTTAATCTTCAGATAGATTTCTGACCTGAGGACTGGGATAGCACTATTTAACACCTTGACTCTGGCAAGACTTCCCTTTCACACTATTGGGTCACCTCTCCTCCCCTCCCCTCCCTCCCTCCCCTCCCTCCCTCTCCTCTCCTCTCCTCTCCTCTGCTCTGCTCTCCTCTCCTCTCTCCCCCTCTCCTCCCCTCCCCTCCCTCCTCTCTCTCTCTCTCTCCTCCCTCCCTCCTTTCTTCCTTCCTTCCTTCCCTCCCTCCCTCTCTCCCTCCCTCCCTTCCTTCCTCCCTCCCTCCCTTCCTTCCTTCCTTCCTCCCTCCTTCCCTCCCTCCTGTCCTTCCTTCCTTCCTTCCTCCCTCCCTCCTTCCCTCCCTTCCTTCCTTCAATCCTCCCTCCCTCCCTCCTCCCTTCCTTCCTTGCTTCCTCCCTCCCTTCCCTCCCTCCCTCCCTCCCCTCCTCCTCCCTCCCTCCCTCCCTCCTTCCTTCCTTCCTTCCTTCCCTTCCTTCCTTCCTTCCTTCCTTCCTTCCTTCCTTCCTTCCTTCCTTCCTTCCTTCCTTTTTCCTTCCTTTTTGATTTTTGGGTCAAGCCCAGCAATGCTCAGCGATTACTCCTGGCTTTGTACCCAGAAATTACTACTGGCATTGCTCAGCAAACCATATATGATTCCGGAGATTAATCCTAGGTTGGCCACATGCAAGGCAAATGCCCTACTTTGTATGCTATCACTCTGGCCCCCCTCTCTCTCACTCTAGTTCTCTCACTCTCTCTCTGTCTCTCTCTCTCTCTCTGTCTCTACCTGCTCTCTTCCTTGATCTCCTGTCAGATTTTTATCTTTCTTACTGTTCCTGCTGTCCATTCACCAAGGATGACTTCAAATTCTCTCAAACATTCTTAGATAGTAAGAAATAGCTTTCTGTTCACTGTGGTTTGGCCTTTGGATGAAATTCAAACATCTTTGGTTCCCAAGAATAAAACTCAATATTTCTATATTTTCCCAATTTAGAATCTGAAAAACTGTCTAGGGCTTTTTGGTCAAGGATGGGCAAAAAGCTTACACTCAGCACATCAGTATAGTTTAATATGTAGTTTGCTTCTTCTCTTATAACCATTTTTTTTCCCTGTCACCCAATTTCACCCTGTCAACTTATCAGACACACTTCAGTTATGTTTTCCCCTGAATAGACAAGTTCCTTATAATAGGAAATGTTTTTTGTATCATAGTTCTAAATTTAAATACTTGTTCTCTATATCTAATTTCTGAGAAGTGTTTGTGTGCTGTTGTGTGTGTATGTATGCGTGAGAGAGAGAGATAGCCAGAGACAGAGACAAATATAGAGACAGAGACAGAGACAGAGAAATTATTCTCTAAGTCAAAAGTTCTCAGTTTCCATCTGGGACTAATTTACCTACCTTGCCTCTGTTCCCTCACTTGCCCCCTAGCCATGACAAAGAGAGTTCACAATATTTGGAGATATCTTTAACTTCTGATCTGAAGATATTATCTGTATCCATTGAGAAGTAAGCTATCATGTCCTATGAAATACAGGACCAGTCTTCCCAAGCTACCCCAAGAAAATTAAGTCTCAAGTTCACCAAGACTGAATAACTTACTCCATATGAATTATGAACAATAGATATTTTAAAACATTTTTTTTATTTTTATACTTCTCAAATATGTATTGAGTACCTGTGACATACTAATATGTGTTTTTCTTATTTTGCCAGCTTATTGTCTGAAATTAGACAACTCCATCAAGAATTCATATAATTTACAGTGATGGTGCTTTTCATGAAGTAAAAAGCAGTATTTATTAGAAAGTAAAGAAGGAAATATTTGAAAGTTCTAAAATAGTGTTTATATTACCTTTAATTTATTGTTTAGATCAATAATTTATGGCAAAACCCCATTTGGGAATTATTATTTTATTTAAAGGACTATGACCCAGAGAAAATTGAGCTCCTTATTCAAGTAAATATAGCAATGTTAGCTTATAAATAGATGTAATAAAAAATTAAACTTTACTTCCCGTTCTTATTTCTCCCCTCCCCAAATACATGACTGGGAATTATTTTTCTATTATCATTTTCTACTCTATCCTTGAACAAATTCATTCTTTGTTTCACTCTCTCAAGATCTTACAATGTCATTAGCATCTGTTTACATTGACAATAAATAAAAGGCATCTGCAGAAATGAAGATATACTGATCCGTTTTCAAACTTTATGACTTTTTTCCTAGTATTTGATCTTTATAATGTGCACTTTCTGTTATGATCCAATTAATCTTAAACACGGTACCAGGCATGTAGAGTGTTTGGTTTTAATTTACTAGGTTATAACTAGTAGTATTTTCTCCTTGGGTATTGCTATGTACCCATAAATTATTTGGTAGCAATTATCTCCCCAAAATGCATCCAAATGCTTTTCATTTGCTTCTTGAATTCCAAGTAAGACTTCAGTTAAGATATTCCTTAGGATTTATTCTAATGTTATTTTTTGTTTTTTTTTCCTTTAACAGAGAGATATATGGATCATTTGCTTTTGACTTATATTGTGTGTGATTTGAGGAACGCTAGGAGCTACCCTCACTAAAAAGCAACTCCATCTGTGCAAATTCCATAACGCCTCATATCTTTACAAATTAAAAAAAAATAAAGGACTCACTCACCAGTAACATTTAATTTATCACACAGACTGAAAATTCAGAATTTAAATGAATCAAATTTGGGGAGTTGTTGGAAACCTATATAGGTACTATAAATCCTTGTGTGTGGGCTATAGACATTACTGCTCACAGAAATGTGTGACCTATAAAAGTGTCAGTGGGATGAAATAAGAAGAACAAAAAGGGAGTTTTGTCATCAGTAACCTTATTTTTGAGTCTTAACTGTGTCTTATAAACTGCATTGCAATAGGCCTCTTTACATACCTAACCATGAGACTCCTCTTTACAAAATGGACAATATTCCAAACTTAAGGTTATTCTGAAGATGAAATGTGAGGTAAAGTTATAGTAAAGATGAATAATGAGTATATTTTTTGCATTCCCTTTCTCTATAAAATCTCTTCTAATCATCAGAAATTACTCATGAGAGTAATACATAAATTAAATATTGTGAATTAAATAAAATTAATTTAATTTGATAAATATAAGCAAAATAACCATAATCTATAACTATTTCTTTCTAGTAGACACTAAATAATAGAACATACAATTGTTTAAATCAGCATATATATTTAAATGATCCTATTCATTTGCTATTTACTATGGGCTATGTTATAGCTAAGCCAGTGTTAGAGTAGATGGCTACTTTGAGTTTTTTCGTTCGGGTTTTACTTTACACAGTGGTCATCAGTGTTTGTTGATAAGCTAAATCTGCTTTGTTAGTTATTTAGACCAGTTGTTTGCATGGTGCATTGTACCTACTACAATGGCACAACTTCACTCTTAAGTTTAATTATCCAAGCTTAAAATAGCTGTGATGGCACACAGATGGAAAACTGAAAGCATTGAACTCATTCTGGACAAAAGTTTGAGGACCATAAGACAAATAAATCTATTCATTTTTCAAAGCCTTGCACTCTTGAAAATAAAAATATTTCTCTATAATATACCCAAAAGACTTGCTGATTTCCTCTCACTTTAAGTAATGCGTGGATAATGGTACTTAGGAGTGCTTATAGTGGTATATATAACACCTGTTCAGAGCTTTGGAATATAACACACCTATCATCCTAAGTAATTTCAGAGCTGTGAGCTTTCTAAATAGATAATGAACCTTGGAATATTTCTGTAAATAGTGTAATTAAAATGGCAAATTAGAAATATGATAGAAAGACATCATTGGATGAAGCATAGAAAGGTATATTCTGTAGTAGACCAACAAAGCATACTTGATGAATCTAATTATGTCAGCAATGAGCCAAGATCTAGTCTGATATTTACAATTCCAATGACTGCTATAGTTTTACCTCAAGGTTTATTTTATAGGGAATCACTTGATCACTTGATATCCCGTTAGTCATCGATTTGCTCAAGCAGGTGCCAGTAATGTTTTCATTTGACCCTATCATGTGCCAGTGTAGCACAATGGCATCTGTCTGTTTCGGGATATTAAGAGCTTCGAACTGTTTGTTGAGGGTCCTGATAAGGAAGACTGACTATCTTGCAGGTGGGCAGCCACATGATCTTTTGGCATCCCGTGGGATCCAATCAGTAATGGCGCTAGTCCAATGGTCATCTCTAAATCGCATTATATGACAGTCCATCTGATTTTCGACGTTCTGGCACATGAGACAGTGTCCTTGATTTTAGAATAGCAACGGAATACTTAACTATAATATCACATTGATAATATTTTTATTTACAGCTACATAGGAAGTACTCTAGAGATTGAAAAACTTTTCTAAATTTTCACAGAGATAATAAACATTTAGACCTTTCAGATCATATTGTCTCCACTAAAACCCCCTCAATTCTGTTTTTTCAGTAGGGAATACATGGGCATACAAATTAAATATGAACACTGAACAACTTAGTTAGACTGAACAGCAAGACGTAACTTGCTCCAAGAGAACAAGTTATGGACACTGAAATTGAATTTTCCATAATTGGTATGAACTATAGAGTTTTATTTTTATCATGAAAGTTATTATTAGAGAAGAGAGAGAGAGATGTTCAAAAGAGAACATCTGTTTTTCCAGAACAAAAAGCTGAGAATAAACATCAGTTAATATACAGGTGAATATCCTATGTAGAGAATAAAATTATATTTTGATTTCTGATATGATTTTCCTATCATTTAGCAGAGTAAAATATTATTCTTAATTTATTGTATACCAAAAATTGAGGTTGACATCAACCAAGTCTCCCCTTCCCCTCACCTACTCTAATTCAAAGAAACACAGATTGAGGCTAAACAACCCAGAGCACCCGGGCACCACATATCATCCCCAACTACTGTCAGGAGTGATCCTTGAGCACAGAGTCAGGAGTAAGCCCTGAGAAAATCTGGGGATGTCCAAACTTCATCCCTTTTAAACAAGTTTACAATTTTTAATTAATAAATAGACTCAAAGCAAGTCATTGAAATCATTCTAAATATCATAAAACAAAGTTAATAAAACATGAGAAAAATACAGAATACATAGAAGATTCAGTAATCAACTATAACATCTCTAAAACCTTTATTTTGGCAGGGAAGATGGTTAAAAGATTTGGGACAAATGCAGAAGTTCTGAGTTTGAATCCCAGCATCACACAATCCTCAGAATAGAGCTGGTTGTATCCCAGAATCGGGGAAAAAGACCCCACATTTGCAACCTACAATAGTCATAATGGTAAGGCAACGCAAAAGTTCCATTCAGTCTGTGAGTGAAGTCACTAGTCCAGATGAGCCAAGCAATATCAATGAGTTGTATAACCTCTCTGATAAGGAATTTCGGAAAGAAATGTTAAGGAGTCATAAGGAATTCAAAGAAGCAATGGAATGCAAACTCAATAAAATACAAGAGGACATGATAGAAGAAGTGAGGAAAATGCAAATGGAAATGACATATATTAAAAATGAGGTAAATGAAATGAAAAACACAGTGGAAAGCCAGCATAGCAGAATAATAGCTACTGAAGAAAGAATTAGTGATCTCGAAGACGCGTTCCAAAGATTCTCTACACAACACCAGAAGATAGAAAAAGACTCACAATTACCGAACAGACAACAAGAGATAATCGGGATGAAGCCAGAAGAAACAACATACGGATCATTGGGGTCCCAGAAGGGCAAGAAGAAAACCCTGATGAAGAATAAACTGTCAAAGCCATCATTGCTGAGAAGTTCCCGGAACTAAAAAACACTTGCCTCAAGATCCAGGAGGCCCGTAGGGATACCAGCTAAAAAGAAACCCCAACAAGAATACTCCAAGACACATCTTAATTAAAATGACAAAAACTATAGATAGAGATAGAATACTGAAAGCAGCAAGATCAAAGAAGGAAATCACATACAAAGGAACATCTCTAAGATTTACAGCAGACTTCTCTGATGAAACACTCAGAGCCGAAAACAATGGTGGGATATTGTGAAAAGGCTGA
The DNA here is from genome assembly GCA_021461705.1 of Cryptotis parvus. Lineage (NCBI taxonomy): Eukaryota > Metazoa > Chordata > Mammalia > Eulipotyphla > Soricidae > Cryptotis > Cryptotis parvus. The sequence continues at coordinate 92,207 of JAJIBD010002301.1, forward strand.
ATGAACTGCAGGCCTCACCAAGAATTCTTTACCCGGCCAGACTCACATTCAGATATGAAGGAAAGATACACAACGTCATGGATAAGCAACAACTCAGGAACTTCATGGACTCAAAACCAACTTTAAAAGAAGGACTGAAGGGTCTACTGTAATACCGACCAAACCCATAAGCACAACAAGCACAAACAGAAAGATGGCACAAAAATTAGAGGTGGGAGACATAGATATAGTAGAGAAGGTTAGACCCTGGCCTTGCATGTAGCCCACCTGTGTGATACCTGGTAGAGCAGGGTCCCCTGAGTAAAACCAGAGACAATTCCTATATACAGAGTCATGACGAAGTCCTAAACATAGATGAGTGTAGCCCAAGCCATCTTTCCTCTCTAAAGAAAGACAAAGAAATAATAATAATAATTAGAGACATGGTGTATAAAAAGTACAATGTAAAACACATAAACACATCCCAAGAATAAAAGAAAACATAGCTTTATGTAGAATAAGTATTACAAATATTTGTATTTATAATAAATTAAGAGTTTCCAACACTGGAGCATAGTTATATTATTTTAGATCCCAAAAAATCTAAAGTTGAAACAATTTTTTTTCTGAAAAACAGTAACTGTATCATTGTCTTCCCATTCAACATCGATTTGCTCGGCGGGAACCAGTAACATCTCCATATGTCTTGTCTCATGCAAGTAGAGCCCAAGGGCACCTGGGTGCTCCAGGAACATAAAGAGCCTCAAACTATTCCATCAGGTCATGGGAATGAGGTCTATAATTGTTACTGGTATTTGGCATAAAAAATATGACACGGTTTCTTTTGAGGTGCAGAAGCTTTTCAGTTTCATGTAGTCCCATATGTTTATCTTTTCTTCTGAGTTGCTTTGTTAGTGATGTTTCACCTTTGAAGATGCCTTTAGCTTCAATGTCGTGGAGGGTTTTTCCTATATTTTCTTCAATGTACTTTATGGATTCAAGTCTGATATTGAGATCTTTAGTCCATTTTGATCTGATTTTTGTGCATGGTGTTAGACACAGGTCCAAATTCATTTTTACGTTGCTGCCACACTTGTTGAAGAGGCTTTCCTTACTCCATTTTAGACTCATTGCACCTTTATCAAAGATTAAATGATCATGTGTTTGAGGTTGGGTGTCAGGATACTCTATTCTATTCCATAGGTCCACAGGTCTGTTTTTATTCCAATACCATGCTGTTTTAATTACTACTGCCTTGTAGTACAGTTTGAAGTTGGGAAAGGTGATGCCTCCCCATCTTCTTTTTCCCGAGGATTTAGCTAAGATACAAAAAGCAGTCCACAGAATGGGAAAGAATATTCACCCAATACCCATCTGATAAGGGGGTTAATATCCAGGATATATCAGGCACTGGTAGAACTTTACAAGAAGAAAACAAACAACCCCATCAAAAAAATGGGGACAAGAAATGAACAGAAACTTCAGCAAGGAAGAAATTCGAATGGCCAAAAACATATGAAAAAATGCTCATCATCACTAATCATCATAGAGATGCAAATCAAAACAACAATGAGATACCACTTTACACCACAGAGACTGGCACATATTCAAAAGAGCAAGAACAACAAGTGCTGGCGTGGATGTGGGGAAAAGGGGACACTCATCCATTGTTGGTGGGAATGCCGGCTGGTACAGCCTTTCTGGAAAACAATATGGACTTTCCTCCAAAGACTAGAAATTGAACTCCCATTTGACCCAGCCATACCACTCCTGGGAATCTACTCTGGGAAACCAAAAATACGCAGCGGAAACACCATCCCTACTTTTATGTTCATAGCAGCATTATTCACAATAGCCAGAATCTGGAAGCAACCAGAGTGCCCGAAAATCGATGACTGGATAAAGAAGCTTTGGTACATCTACACAATGGAATACTATGCAGCTGTTAGGAAAAATGAAGTTATAAAATTTGCCTATAAATGGATGGACATGGAGAAGATTATGTTGAGTGAAATTAGCCAGAAGGAGAGAGACAGATACAGAATGACTGCATTTATTTGCATGGCATAAATATATATGTACATATTATGATACCAATATCCAAGGTCAAGTGAAACATATATCAGGAGGTCTTGTCAAAGGTGGAGATTATCACAAACGTGTGGGAGTCAGAATTTAGGTAAGACAGAAAATGGAACAGGGGGCTAACAATAGTCGAGGGTACTAATGCCAACCTAGAACTGAGCATTAAATAGAGGCAAAAGGATACAAATGACAACCTTTTAATGTATGTTCTGTAATCCATAGTCTGGAAGGGAAGGAAAAGAGAGAGAGAGAGAAAGGGAAAGAAATAAAGAACCTGCCATGGAGCAGGGCTGGGGAAGGGGAGGGAACCGGGGATGTTGGTGGTGGGAGATGGGCACTGGTGGAGGGGGACGGGTGCTGAAACACTGTATGACCAAAACCCAAACATGAACTTTTTAATTGTATATCTTTTTATTTGTATATCTCACGGTGGTATAATAAAATACTTAAAAAAAAATATGACACGGATAGCTTGCCAGGCTCTGCCGTGCGGGGTAGCATATTCTTTTACAAGAATATGCTACAAGAATACTTTTTATTTTGTATATAATACAAAACATATTTCTGTATATAATTTTTATTTACATGTGTATGTGTTTTGTATACAATACAAAACAGTATATTTTTATAGATATAAAATTATTTGTATATAATACTTTCTGTTTTGTTTGGGGGCCACACCCAACAGTGCTCGGGGTTTGTACTCAAGGATCACTCCTGACAGTGTTCACTGAACCCTATCTGGTGCCAGGGATCAAACCCAGGTTGACCATGTGCCAAGCAACATCCTACCTGCTGTACTCTCTCCGGCAGTATATTAAGCATTTTTATAAAATAGTCACGGGATTTTATCTTCATAAAAAAGAAAAACATATGAGGCCCAAAGTGTTAGCCCAGCAAGTAGGGTTTTTGCCTTGTATGCAGCCTACCTAGGTTCGATCCCGGCATCCCATATGGTCCGTCAAGCACCATCAGGAGAAATTCTTGAACGCAGAGTCAAGAGTAACTCCTGAGCCTCACCAGGTGTGACACAAAAAGCAAAACAGAAAAGGAAAAAACATAAGGCTTAGAATAGAATCATTTGGTCTTTCTTTTGTCTCCTTGTTTATGTATTTATTTAGTTTCAATGGTTTTGGGACCACATCTGGCCCTGGCACCTCTCCTGAGCACCACCAAGCACAGAGCCAGCTGTGCCTAACCCCCAAAAAAATTAAGTTGTAGTTATTTACAATACTTCGATTTTAAGGTTGAAAGTCACCTTAAAACTCTATCTATTTGGAGTGGGCCCACCACCTCTGTAGGGCCTCGGAAGCAGCCGGATGAGACTCACTCACCATAATAGCTGCCATTTTCATGGTCCGGACCCAGTACATCAAACTAGTGAAACCTATCATGTTCGAGAATATATTACAATCTACAATGTGTAAGAAAGGGAAGCGAGAGAGGAGAGAGAGAAAGGAGATAAAGAACCTGCCATGGAGGCAGACTGGGATAAGGGAGGGGAGGTGGGGACATTGGTGATGGGAGATGGGAGATGGGCAAGGCTGGAGGAATGGGTGTTGGACCAACACTGTAGAACCAAAATTCAAACATGAACATCTTGTACTTGTATATCTAACAGTGGTATAATAAAATACTTTAAAAAAACTATCCAAATGTTTCGAATGGAGCTGAAAGTAATAATACAGCGGGTAGGGATTTGCCTTGCAAGTGGCCTACCTGAGTTCAATCCCCAGCATCCCATATGGCCCCCCCAGCACTGCCAGGAATAATTCCTGAGTGCAGGCGTGACCCCACCCCCACCAAACAAAAGAAAGAAAAGAAACTTTGTTAATGAAGAAAGTGAGCCTTAAAATTTTGTGCAAAACCAGAGGCTTTGCTTAAAGGGCTTTGTTTGAAGGGCGCTTGGCTCCCAGGAGCCCTGGATTCACTCACCATCCCACATGCTCCCGCCCAGCATCACTGCGTGCAACAACCAATGCCCGCGCCAAAGAGAAACTAGTCGCCTACAAACCTGCCAAATATAACAAACCTGCGTCTGTGTGTGTGCCAGGGATCGAGCCTATCTACTGCTGAGCCACGCCTCCAGCACTACCCAATTTCCTACTGTCCAAAGTCATAGTTTTCAACTGACATCAAACATAGAAATTAATATTTGTTCCATTTCTTTAAACATCTAAAATTTAAGGGAGATACTTTAATCTTGGGATTCTGTATCAAACAAAATTTTGAACTTCAATTAGAAAACAAAAAACAATACCTTCAAACTCATAGAACTCAGTAAATTTTCCCCTCAGGTAAAATTTGAAGTTATTTTTAAATATACTCAAGGTAATAGAGTAGTTGAGACAAAGACATTTAGATGTTACAAAAACACAAAAACTTTGGGTGCAATCTAGAAGAGAAACACAAAGAAGGCTTACAGTGCGGGAGAAATAGTACGAAAGAGGGGCACTGACCTTGCACTTAGTCACCTTCAATCTATGCAACTTCTCATAATCAGTAATTCCTTAATTAGACACTTCCTTCCAAAATCATCTATTACTTCTCCTTTCTCCATAATTTATTTTTCTATATTGTTTATCACCATACACATTAACATTTTATATGGATTCTGCTCATTATCTGACTACCACCATTGGAAGATGAGTTTTATGAAAACAGATAATATCGTCCATTGTGTTTAATGCTATTATCTCAAATATCTCCAAAGTTGGTAGAGTGTTGAAAGTTTGAAATAAATATTTGTTAAATCAGTGACTTCTCTATAATCTGGGAAGCAGACAGGATAGCTGGTAGTAACTTGGCTAAACTGTATTGGCCAACATTTAAAGAACCACTGCCAGTGTTTGTCATTATTTTGCTTTCATGCTTAGCCAACTCCAAATTCTTTCTTAATTACAGGCATCACTTACCAGATATCCATATAGTTTTTAATTACTCATGTTTTCTATGAAATAATCATAACAACACTATAAAATATACATTATAATGTTAATTTTATAGGAAAACTAGCTAACTACAAAAGACTATAGATAACATTATGAAACCTACTTAGCTAATAATTTCCAGAAACAATATAACCAGTCAGGCTGTAGTCATTCTTTATAGACCTAGGGCACATTTGTTCTCAAATAACTATTTAGGGCAAGCCAATTAGATATTTTTGTCTGAAAATTGCAGTAAACACTCTAACTCACTTTTAATAAAAGCTATTATTGGACTGTATCACTGAAAATTCAATGGGAAAGATCAGGTTTTCTCTTGGGTGGAGCTCTGAGGAGCTAAGGAGTCTGGATGTTGAGAATGACTGACCTCATGATGTGGGCGTTGCTCTGGCTTCCTGCTAGGCTCACTGGGATGACGGGTCACAAGTAGAACCTGCCTAGTACTGCATACAGTGTATAAAACATATGGAGATGCTACTGGTATCTGCTCAAGCAAATCGATCAACAACGGGAGGACAAGTGATACAAGTGATACAAGTGATGGCTGAAAAGTGGGCAAACTCCAGATCAGGCCAGACTCCTGAGCTGATTCTCCTTCAGGACCACAGCTCTGCTTCCTCACAATTCCTTTAATTTGTTTATTCTGTGTTTTCTTCAGTCCCAAATAAAGTTAAACGCCTGTGTGCCACCAGATTTCTTGCTTTATCTTGCTCTTTACAGACATTGTCTCAATTACTAATTAGTTCAATTTTGTCTCTTCTTTAATGTATGAGACCCGATAAGTTTTTTGATTTAAAAAAATCCTCAAGACTTGTCAAGCTATATATAAGGTTATTTTACAAACTGCCTATTCAAAGAAAATGTGATAACTATCTTGCAGACCATCACAATATGCAATAATGCTTATAGTTTTTCCCTCAAGTTTCATAATTCATTTAAAAATTATCTGGGAGTCATTTGTAGAAAGGTAATACAGAGGTACCAAAAAGTAAATTGCCATGTTAGCATTTACTTTTATATTTTAACAGAACCAAAAGGAAAGGAAAGGAAGGGCATTTGCTTATAAAAGAAAAGCAATACGAAAAGAAAGAAATTATCAGTACTTGACTTTATAGAGAAGCAACAAGATAAAAATAATTATCAGCAAAGCAAATAAAAAATACTCAAGACAGTTCTTGCTATGAATAAAGTTTTATTAAGATGCTGATCTATGATTTTTAACATTGTGTAGTTACTAAACACAATATAAAGTGCTTAGTGCAACTAAAACGACATATTTATGTTTGTTAGGTAAAACCAAACAAAAATCTCTAGATGTATTATAAGACAGTGGCACCATACACTACATAATCAGAATAATGTCTGTTGAGGACATTCCAGTTTATTCAAACAAATGATCCATTGTTTGGAAATGGATTGTTTTTCAAATGATTTTTGCAGAGCTGAAAGGTAATTGACAATCCCAAAGACTGAATTCTTCCATTAGTTTGCAGAGCAGGTATCTCATATGTATTATCCTGATGACAATGTTGTCTCAAGCAGAGGATAAAACAGTAAGCTTAGCAATTTACATTAAATGATAGAAAATAACTTTTCTTATTCTAGCAATTTACAATCCAGGAAGACTTTGAAATATATCCTATACATTTTTATTCACAGATTGCGAGAATAAATAAGGAAACTTGAAATATAGGGTTATGTATTTGCATGTGAATATGTATATAAAGAGAGTGTGTTATTGGTAATTACTATGTTTTATAGTTTGAACTATATGTAAAGTATGGCAAGTTAACTTCAAAAAATTTTTATCCCTGTATTTCCTTTAAAAAAGTGAGATTTCAAAACCAAGAAGATCACATGCTGATAGGAAAGGCTGAGTTGTAATTTCTCTTTAGAGTCCCATTTTCTCTCCCTTTGGCCATTTGCACTACGTATTCCATACTTAGCATCTGCCTTCTCAAGTCTTATTGATTCACTGGCCACTAGGAAATAAATGTTTCTTGCTGGAATAGCAGAGAAAATACTAGCTAATAACTGTTAATGGCAATGCACTAGCTTTTATACAGACTACTTTGGGAAGAGAAACTTCAGTATAATCTCAACCTAATTCCACTAACATAAACATGAAATGATTTATTATTTCATTAATAGAAATTTATTTTCTTAATTGAATCATAGTGAGATACAGTTGCAGAGTTGTTCATCATTGAGTTTCAGTCATGCAATGTTCCAACACTTGTCCCTTCACCAATGTGCATTTCCCCATCACCAATGTCCCCAGTTTCTCTCCCACCCCCAGCCTCCATCAGGTACTTTTCTTCTCTTTCTTTTCCTCTTCTCTCTTTCTCTCTCTCTCCCTTCCTCTCTCTTTCCTCTAGAAAGGGTTATGAGGTATACCCTTTGTGTAATTTCAACACTCAGTTTCTGTTCAAAGACTATCCAAAGTTCTTGTCCATTATTGTTTGCTATACAGATAGTAAAAGGTTATTAGGTATATCCCTTTGGGCACCTTCAACACTCAGTTGCTCTCCTAAGTGACCATTTACAGCTATTATTGTCACAATTGTCCCTGTTCTATACTAACTGCCCTTTGCTCCACCCCCACACTTGTGGAAAGCTTTCACAATGGTTAGAAGAAAGGATTTTTATTATTTTGATATTTTAATGTAATGAATGTAGATAAGATAATATGCTTACAATAGTGTTAACATGCATAGTACTGGTGTGTATAGTTACCTCACCTCACCACCAGCCAAAGTGCTTTAAATCCCTTTCAGTCCATCTGCTTCCCCTAGCTCTGGAGTTCTTCATTACCCAGAGTTTGCTTTCAGTTGATATTTTTAAAGCCCTCATTTTATGTCCCTAGTCCCTATAGGCCACTAAAGTGTGGAGTCATTTGATGCTTGTCCTTCTCCCTTTCTTTTATTTCATGAAGCATGATGTCATTTAGTTCTGGGCAAGTTGCAACAAACTGCATGAATTCATGTTCTATTCTAGCTGCAGGGCATTGGGCATTCTGCTACATAGTAGAAATCATTGATTCATCATCTGTCAAATCATCATCATTTGACATTTGGGATATTTCCTTATCTTTTATATTATTATACTGGAAACTGCAATGAGCATGACTATTACTTTTTCACATTACATAACTGTATTTTTTTCATATCAGTGTTCTTAGGATTCATGGGTAGATGCCAAGAATTAGAATTGCTGGACTATAAGGAAGTTCTCTTATTAGTACCTTTTTAAAGAAATTCCCACACTGTTTTCCAGAAACTTAAACTAGACAACACTCATGGAAGTAGAAAATTAGCATTCCTTTTATTTACAAAATTTCCACCAACATTGGATGCCACCAGGACCTTTGATGTAGGACATTCTCATAAGTGTGAAATGAATATCATTGTTATTTTGATTTACATGTACCTGAAAATAACCAATGATAAATATATATGTATATATGCATGTATATATATGTGTATGTATACATATATGGAAATATATGTATATATAAATATATTTATGGACAACATCCTAAAGTACTCTTTATGGAAGTGTCTTCTTCATTCCGCAGTTTTTGATAGAGTTTTACTCTTATTTTTTTCTTAAGCTTTGTGACTGTTTTATATACTTTGGTATTAGCTCTTTATTTGCCGCATTGTTTGCAAATACCTTTTCCTATTCAATAGGGTGTCTTTATAGTCTGAGTTTCTTTTACCAAGTGGAAACTTCTTAATTTGATGTTTATTTTTCTTTTGTTATGTATGTCAGTAATAGCAAATCATTGACAACATTTCTGAGGGCCAGATCCATGAGAGTTCTTACACACACACACATATATTTATATTTATATATGTATATATATGTTTATTTATATATATGCATTTATATATAAACATATATATTTATATGTGTATACATGTATGTATAAAGAGAACTCTCTTTCTCTCTCTCTCTCTATATATATAACATATGTACATAAATATATATTGAATACCCCTGTCCACAGGTGTGGGAGAAGATTAGGCCATAATCCTATATATACATAGGAGTACATATACAGGATTAATATACATAATCCTATATATATGATCATTTATATACGATCATATATATATGATCATATATAAATATAAATATATAGGATTATGGTCTAATCTCAAGGTCACTATCCCTTACCAAAATAAATGGGTGAATTGGAATCTCCAACTTCTCAATGACCCAAATAAAACAAAAGTCAGAGGTGATGTCTCTCCCCATCTCTCCACAAACGTCTCTTTTTCATGTTCTCTCTTTCCTTTTCTTTCTCTTGCTCTCCCTTCTTCTCCCCTACACTTTCACCTTTTTTCTCCTCAAACTTCTTGCTATCATTTTCCTTCTCTTTCTATGTCTCTCTCCCTCCCATCCTCTCATTTAGTCTTTTACCCCATCTTTTACCCCTTTATACACTTCTACCACCTTCACCAACTCCTTTCTTCACCTTTTCTTTTTTTCCTCTCTTCTCTTTGCCCCTTTTCCTCTTCTTCTCTCTTTTAATCCCTCATACATTGCCTCCTGTTCTTGAGCTTTGGACCTCCAATTAATTTACACCACCAACTTGTGAATCTTGGATTTGAGATCAATAAGCTCCAGGTTTCACTATGTCAGTATGTACATGGCAGGCTATGGCTTATCTAAGTCCCTATAATTGGGTACTTCAATTCAGCAAATTAATCTCCTCTTCTATGTCTCTGTTGATTCTGCTCTTTTGGAGAACCAAGACTAATCTGGCAAGTTCTTCATCACATAGGAATTGATGGTTCACCCTTACAATCCAGGTTTAAGGTTATGTATGACAGAAAGCAGTTGGGCAACATGGAGGCCAAGAGAAAAAGAGTCATAGTAGAGAGATGCGGCAAGAATCTATGGCTCACTGCAAATCATTTATATTAAATTACTTTACAAATCGAATGCCCTCGTCCACTGGTGTGGGAGAGAAGTTGCCAGGAGGTGCTTGAAATAACAGGATGAACAAGGCCCATTACCCTCGAGTAACAATTTTACTGATAAACAAATCATTTTGAGCACATTTTAAATATCAGCTAGGCTCTAGGCTTGGAGGCAGTGCAAACTTTAGTGTCTTGCTCTCTGTCATTATTCTAATGTCTGGCATTAAGCAGGCTCATTTTCTCCCTCCTCTTCCTCTGCCTCATTGGTCCCCCTCTTCTCCTTTGACTCCTAAATTCTTTTTGTATTGTATAAAGATTGCTAGAAAATCAAGAGTGAAAATTTCAGGATATCTTGCTGAGATATTGAGGATGTAAGTTCTCTCAAGTTTCTGTTCTCAGCAATACATTTTCTTTTGTGGGGAGAGAATGAGAATGAAGGAAAAGAAGGCATTCTGAAGTCACAATAGTTGAAAAAATTCCTCACTCTTTGCAAATGATCCGTTTTGGTATTTCTGGTGTGTGCTAAATCTTTTCATCTATTTTATTTCTGAAAATAATTTATTTTCTAATTTCAATGTAGAGAGAAATTCAGTTATCAAAATGAAAGGTGCAGAATGTCGCTCACACATAAAACTCAGGGTGTCAAATCGTCTTGTGGGAAGCAATATACAACTCAACTTCAGTTTAATCACTTTCTTAGGTGTTTGTTGTAAGCTTTATAATTTATTCAGAATTTTCTGTTCTCCCAAATTTAGCTAGAAAACATACTGAAAAGGATCTAATTTTCCCCCACAGCTTTCTGCTTCTATTAGAATTTAAATTACTTCAGAGTAATATTATGTAGGATATTATAGTTCTTTGATTTCTGCCTGCTGAAATACAGAGAATAAAATAACAATGTCACTAATATTTGTCAACTTTATTTCAAAGTTTTGAAGAAGCATATTTTAAAACTACCAGGGCAAAGTAGCAAAAGAGAAGGGCTGTTCTGTTTTTTGAGGTTGCTTGCTGATTGAAGAAACTCACTTCAACTTTCTTCTGAATTGTGGATGGGGTGATTGGCACACCCACATCAGTTCTGTGTCTCATAACTTAGGAGCTGTCAAAAATTTTCAAAGCAACACATTTTATAAGAGATGATAAATACCTCTAAGAACTGTGCCATTTTTTTAAATTTCAAAACCAGGGAAGTGATAGGTTCCCATCATTACAGCTTTTATTATCATTTTTTTCTAATGCAAGTGTTTGTATGATAATGTATTTATTTCCTGGGAGGATGTTTGAGAGGTCAGTATCACAATCTGTCATTGCGCAGCAACCTCAGCCTGTTTTTATTAAAAATCATAACAAGATTTTTCTTTCCTGTCTGTTGAATTGCTTCAAGAGAATACTGCATCTTTTTCAGTCCTTTCTAGTAGAATAACCTTTCTTTCCAGTGGTTAGAGATTTTAAGAGAAAGAGACAGAGATAGAAATACTCAATGGTATATGACTAATATTGACTGGGACAATTTCTCTTCATAAAATAGGTTAAAAGATGCTGATTATTTATTCAAAAATATGTTTTAGTGGCTGGAGCAATAGTGCAGTGGGTAGGGCATTTACCTTGCACGTGGATGACCCAGTTTCTATCCCTGGCATCCGATATGTTCCCTGAACACAGTAAGGAGTAAATCCTGAATGCAGAGCCAAGAGTAAGCCCTGAGAACTGCCAGATGTGACCCAAAAAGCAAAAACCAAAAAAATTAATTAATTAAAATAGCTCGGGCAAAATGTTATTAATAATGCCTTTAATGAAAATCAAATGTACTCCAATCATTACATAAAGTTGTGAGTAAATAAATACACCCCATCTTCTGTCACCAAGGTAGAAGTTAAAAATAGAACAGATGAACATTTCACACTAAATTGAACATGCACACATGTAATCAAAGATTTATAAAGATTATAGAATATGAATGAAGTCTTTTTTAAGATTTTGCTGAGAAAAATTTCTAATGGGCAGTAATTAAGTGGATAAGACCTTGGAGAGTACAGGGGTTCACTAAAGTAATGTCGAACAGTGAATGAAAAGGACAGGAAAGAAGATGATGCTGAGTCATGTAACTAAAGTCTTTGACCTAGAACATAGACAGCCTAAAGTAGCAGCAGAGTTGTCAGGAAGGTTGTAAAGTAGCCTATGCTCTTGAGTCCTTGGTATATAAAGAACCGTGTGGAGTAGTAAGACAGAAAAGGAAACTTCTCTATATTGCATAACTAAAGTCCCTGGTAAAATATAAATCAATCTTTAAACATGAGATAATATCAAAGGATGTAAGAAAAGATTTCCACATTATAGAAGGCAGAGACATTTGTACATTTCCGGTGGGGGGAAAAATAAAACAGCAGACTAGATTTGAACCGAGTACTTACTCCTCACTGAAGAGAACAGGGGGAGAAAACATCAGAATCTCATAGGCTATGATTAAGAAGCATGAACTTTATTTTGCAAGGTGCAAATAGGGGTCAACTGCAGGCATTAAAGCAGAAGGAGAACATATGCAAAGCCTTCTCATATGAAGATTAATCAGGATAAACAGAGTGTGATGTCTTGGAGCGATAAGCAGAAGAAGGCCAGTGACTGGGAACGACTTATTAGTTCAAAGCTGAAGTGAAAAGGAGTGCAATGAGGATGGTGTCAAGGAAAATGAGATGACACTGTTGCCAAAAGAAATGCCCTTATATGTAGTGTAGCTGCTGATTCTTCACCTCCTCCACTAATCCAAGACAGTCTCTCCAATTCTGCAAGTGTCAGGCCAAGATGAATCTCCAACATGGTCTATAATTATTTTACAGATGAGCAGTTACTTTTTCCAGCCCAAATTACCACTAGATCTTCTGTTTGGGAGAAAGACAGAAAGGAAATCAGGATGAGCAGCATCCTCAATATCTACAGCGTTTATGAAGGGGAGAATGAACAGTTTCATGTTCATTTGCTCTGATAGTAGGAACTCCCACTCCTTTCATCTGTTCCAATTGGGGAACATCAAGTCAGGAAAAGGCAGATGTGAGTGGCTGTAAAGCCTCTGTTTTTCCAGGAAAGGCATTAAACAGAGGCCCCAGTGCATGGCATCTGGCCTGGAGAAATGGAATCCTCCTTCAGCATGACTTTAGTTTTCTCTCTTGCACTCAGATGCACTACTAAGGAGGAAAAAAAACACCAGGGGCTGAGAGGGGGAAGCTGAGTTGATATTCTGAGCACCATGGGGAAGAATACTGCTGAATAATTCACTGATAATGCAAACAGGCTCCAACTGGCAAACAATTCCCTTTCATCCAAATGATTTATCTGGAAATTAAAAAGTCTAACTGAAATCAAAATAGCAGTATTAATTTACTGTACTCAGAGTGTGAATTAGAGAGACCATTTAATATGTAAACCAGGAGAGCATTATGGGAATGGAACTAAAATAGTATGGTTAAGCTTTTATTTTTCTACTTGTCTTCTTTTTTTCCTTGTTTTTAATCTATGGGCAGCTGCCATTTACAATCAGTTTGAACCAGAAATTAGATTGTGATGATATATAGAAGCTATTAAGGTGCAAATAGTAGGGATACATTCTCTCACCCCAAGAGCAGTAATTGAATTGTTTTTATGATAATGGGTAAATGTTGAATAGCTCTGTGTGGAAAGAAAGAAAAAATAAAGATCTGTGATTCCCTTTTTATTTCAACCCATAGGCAAAAACTAGATACATTCTGAAAGTATTCAGTCTCTATAATAGACCCTATTCCTAAGGAAACATTTCAACAACTTTCTAAATGATGATAAATACATGAGGCTAATGTATCCAATAGCTGGAATTATTTTGCCAAAGCAATCCCTCCTCTGAATTGCCACTTTAGCACTTTCTGTCAAAGGTGAGTGACCAAGGCAGAATTAAATTACAATACCTAGAAAGAAAGGGTAGAGAAGATAATATACAGAGATTTTATATTATCCCTTATAGCCGTTTCATTTTCTGACACAGTTGGTTTATCTGTTTTCCAAAAACCAGCTTGAGAAATATGTATAGGAGAGAAAAATCATACATATATCTTATGCATGTAACATACATAAATTAATTTATGATTTTAGAATATGAGTAATTAGTATTTATATCAAATCCAGTTGTCCTCTTGGTTTACCACACAACTGACACAAATAAGCAAATATGTATGGTAAAAGGTAATGCAAATTTATACAATATGTGTATAGAACTAAAATAAATTTAAATAGATTCAAGGTTTCATTTGAGCACCCATATGAAAATTCAATAGCTTTAGCTTTCCTGCAACTTTTCCCATCCATTTCTGAATACAAAATTGGCTTTAGAATTCTCATGCGAAGCCAACTCCCAAGTGATATTCTTGGCACTTACACATTTAGCACCTAATGGAATCCAAAAGTGAGACAGCACATGAAAATGAGAAAGTATCATAAAATAGGCTCAGATAATGGGCACATAACTGAGAATCACAAATGCTAAGCATTTTGATGGTATTAAGAGGTATAGTTGTCCATTTTATATAAATGATCATTATTTTTTCATCTTAAAGTATTTTCCTTTATTCTTCTCTTTCATATATATGTTTAGACTAATATCAACAGATTTATTTTTATCCATTAAATCTTAACTCAAGAATTACCTTTGTAGACTCTAGTTAGAAAATTAGAGTTCCTCTCTCCCAGTTAGAACAAGTATTCTGTTTTGCTTTTTGAGTATCATTATCTAACACATTTTTTACTCATAATTTTGCATTTATTCTCTGCAATACAAATATAATCCCTATAAGAGATATTATTTAGAACTCTTCTTGCTGCATAGTAGACTAGGTAAATATTTGCGGGTTCTAGCCCTGGCCCGCCACCCCAGCAGAGCCGCACAACAAGCCAGATGACCCTCCCCCACTCCATCCGGCCACCATTTTCCATATCCAGACTTCCACGCGGTTCATCTATAAATGCTATATTTAGAGGTGACTACAAGGGTGTACCACCTGCATGGCAAGCCTGGCAAGCTGCCCTGTTTTTTTGATATGCCTAATACCAGTAACAATTATATTAGTTCATTCCCATGACCTAATATAATGGTTTCAGGCTCTTTACGTTCCTGGAGCAAATAGATGCCCTTGGGCTCTACTAGCATGAGACAGGACATATGGAGATATTACTGGTGCCTGGTCTAGCAAATAGATGATCAACGGGAGGATAGTAATAGTGATAGCGATAGTGACACAAATAATGTATGGTTTATTGACTGGTGGAAGTGTTAGTTCTAGATGTTTGCTAACAAGCTGGGAAATGAATTAAAGCACATGCATTTGGAGGTTAAAAAAGAACACGAGGAAGATGAAAAGAAAAAGGAGATGAAGAAGAAGGAGATGAAGAAGAAGATGAAGAAGACGAAGATGAGGACGAAGACAAAGATGAAAACAAAGAAGAAGAGGAAGAAGAGGAAAAAGAGGAAGAAGTAGTTTTGAAGTAGGTGGCCCCTCTTAAATGAGGCAGAAAAGGAGAGAGATGGTCACTTTCTCCCCAGTCACCTCTGCCACACAGAACCAGCTGGACAGGCTAAGGACTGATAAAAGGCAAGTCAGTCCTAGGCCTTACCCAGGGTGTCCTCAGGGGTCTTGTCTTCCTCACAGGAAAATAATTTTCAGGAGTAGATGAGCAATGAAGTAGAAAATATTTTATTA
Source organism: Cryptotis parvus (assembly GCA_021461705.1). Taxonomy (NCBI): domain Eukaryota; kingdom Metazoa; phylum Chordata; class Mammalia; order Eulipotyphla; family Soricidae; genus Cryptotis; species Cryptotis parvus. Next base: position 107,867 of record JAJIBD010002301.1, read on the forward strand.
TGTAGGTTTTAGGAATGGGAAGGAGGAGGGAAAGTTGAAGGAGGAAGCCTCAGTTTTCCCTTGCCAACCTGAGAGAAGCCCACAGTTTCTCCTTGTCAGCAGCTCCAGTTCTCCCATTAACCTACCCCGTCTCATCCTAAGGCCCTATCTCTAACATTCCCAACTTTCCCAGAATCATACAATTCTCTTTTGGAACCAGGAGTCACAAGACTAGAATAAATAATACCTGAGGTAGATAGCCAGAGAGACCCAAACCAGCCAGACCACCCTTGAAGATTTCTGGCATTCTCTGTAATACTTGTTTGATAACAATGCAGGAGGCCTTTAAAAGAGCCTATACAATCACTTCCTTTAAATTAGTCCTATACTAAGTTCCTCCACGCGAGGGGAGTTCTTTTCCCTTTCTCCTCTACTTTCCAATAAACTTTTCTTCTTCTAATTTTGAGTCTGAGCATCTTTTATTATTTAATATTTTCATTCTTGAAAATATTGAAGAACCTGGGAATCGCGATCGAACAGAGACCTGCCGCTGCTTCTGCCTCGCCTGCATCAAAGTGAGAGAGAGAGTACACATCTCGAAAGGGGAGATGCGGGCACACACGTGCTCGAGCACCATATGTGCTTGGTCAGGTGGGCTCAAGCAGCACATAGGCTCAGGCAGCATATTCGTGCCATCCTTTGGTCAGCACGGCTTTCAAAGATTTCTTCCCAAGTTACACCCATATGGGGCTTCAACCTAGGTTAAAGTCCATTGCTAGGGTCTTTCCCAGTAGACTTTGGAAGTGGTTTTCTTTAAAAATCTTTTCTTGACCTGTTTCTGATGAATCTTCTGCCCTGGAATGTAGCCCAAGACTGGGCTGAGAAGGTGGATCCAGCTTCCTCAGGGTTTATTGTTGGTAAATGGGTCTTATTAAGTCTTAATTCCTGGTTCTAAAAGGTGACTCTGGACAGCTTTAGGGCAAAAGGATTCATTGCCATGTGCCCCCCCGCACCCACCCCCTGTCTGCCTGCCTACATCAGTTGCACTTTCTTCTACTTCTGGCTGTGTTGAGGATTTACCTCCTGATTTTGTTTTAAAGGGATCATTCTTGAGGTGCTGGGATTGAACTAACTTTGGCTGTATGCAGTGTAAGTGTCTAAACCCCAAGCTATTTTTCTAGCCCTAAAGGAACAAAATGATGCCATAGATAGATATGGATATCACTGTGAATTTGGAGAAATCTTATAAAGTTATATATCACTAGAATTTAGTTGCCTTCCTTTCATGGAGGTATTTTGTACAGATATTTCTGTTGGAGTACATGCCCTGGTCACAACTGCCAAGAGCCTTCCCATTTTGTCTGGAGCTCTCACTCTCTTTCAGCTCACATTGAAGATAAGGGACAAGATTACAGTTTGGATCTGTGACTATGTGGCAGAGTGTTTTACCATGTATTCTATGTTGGCTGGTATAAATATTTCATACTCCCACAAACTTCGTGGGACTGTATAATTCTTACCAGTATCTATCTGGCTGTATTGAATCTTTTAACTAATATAGCCATAATTAAATCAGAGAGACATTCTGTTTGCCTCCTGGCGCGCAGGTGTGGCTCTCAATTATAGAGGCTAGTACCCAGAACAACACTGAAGACCCTGCTCTGGCAAATTAACAACCCTGAAGACCCTGAATTAACATCTTAATGACCTAGATCAGGTGAGCTCACTTGGGGAAGGGAAGCCGACTGTGATAGAATTGGCCCTTGACAACAGTTGTTCAGATGGGCCTGGTCAGGCCATTAGAGATATAAAAGAAACAGTCTTCTTCCTTTCTTTCTCTCTCTCTACTGACTAGGCTCTCTGCCCCTTTAAATTCCTTTCTACCTGCTGATTGGACCCAAGTACATGGTTCAGAATACAGCAGCCCATGTTGGCTTGAGGATTAAAACCCCTTACATGGTGTGGGCCCAGCTTGGAACTTAAAGTTTGGGGTTTTTTCCTGATAATGGATTGTGATATCAGAACTGTGTGAGTAAAAGACTTTTGGAACTTTGATGGATTGCTGCCAACCCCCTGGGGAGAAAGGTGATCCTGTCCTTCCTGCTCCCCTCCCCATATTGTTGGGAAACACAGCTATACTGCAGCTCAGCAGATGCATTTTCTGACATATTCACAGCTTATCTAAGAAACTGATAGAAGCAAAATTTGTTTTTTTTTTTTTTGGATCATACCCAATGATGCTCAGTGGTTACTCCTGGCTTTGATAGTATACCACCTACATGGCAGAGCCTGGCAAGCTACCCATGTTTTATTTGTTATGCCAAAAACTAGTAACAATTATGGACCTCAATTCCAGAATCTGAAGAATGGTTTGAGGCTCTTCCTGTCCCTGAATAAACAGATGCCCTTGGGCTACATTTGCTTGCAACAGGACATATGGAAATGTTACTGGTGTCCGCTCAAGCAAATTGATGAACTTTGGGAAGACAGTGATGCAGTGATACCCAATGATGCTCAGGAGTTACTCCTGGTTCTGTACTCAGGAATTATTCCTGGTGGTGCTTGGGGAACCATATGGGATGTTGAGGACCGAAACCAGGTTGGCCACATGCAAGGCAAAATGTCTTCCCTGCTATTCTATAGCTCTGACCCAGTATTGGTTGGTTTTTAATTGTATTTTCCTTTGAATCTCTGGCACTGGAATTATCAGAGACATTTGAGAAATAATTTGGGGAGACAATTTCTGGCAAATTATAATCATACTTTATTTTTTCCTCAAACTCATATATGAGGATGTCGCTGTGATCCTCAGCGGGAAGAGTGGCAGTACCTGAATGATGAGCAGCAGACCCTGTATCGGGATGTGACACTGGAAACCTACAGTCAACTGGTGTCACTGGGACAAAATTTGAAGTGATCATAAAATTTGAAGAAAGGTCAGAGACATAGCAGGCTGATCCCTGGAATACAACCTCTCAGATATTCAGCTTGAGTATGACTTCACTGAACATAACCAGAGATAGAATTGTCGACGATTTTGGCAAGCTGGTATTCCCAACAGGAAAGAAACAACAAAGGATCAAAATGATTGCCAAATTACTTTAAATTGTTGCTCTACCCATGTTTCAGAATCGATGGTGTTGCAGGTGTTGCTGCAGTGCCCAGCTGCATCAGCAAGTGGCAGACAGGAGACAGGGTTGTCTACACCCAGGGCTCTGCCCTGTGGGCCCTGGTTGGTTGATGGCCTTACATAGAAAAAACTGAGCCCCCTGGGATGAACCCAGAGCCATGGTAAAGCCTAGCAAGCTACCTGTGGTGTATTCAATATGTCAAAAAGCAGTAACAATAATGGACCTCATTCCCAATGAATGGAGACATTTCTGGTGCCTACTCGAGCAAATCGATGATCATCAGGAAGATAAGTGATACAAGTGATACTTTATTTTTTAAATATACACATATACACTCACATAGTTTTATTTAAATATATTCATGGATGAATGACTAGTATAACATATATGAGTGAAACTGAGGATGGTATAAGAATGAATGCATGTTTTAACTGTCCTTACACATTTTTCCAAGCACCAAGGTCTGATTCAAAGAAATGTATTTTCTTTGTTTTCACTCATTGAATATGCATGTGAATTTATTTTGTCCACTGCCAGGGCATGTTACGTGAAAATATAACTCACAAGTAATATACAACTTTCACTCTCATAGATCCTGCATTTTTGTGCAAAGTAATGGCACAAACTTATCAAATTAGTTTATATATATATATATATAATGTATATATATTATGGGTAAGAACATTTAGTTTAATTGAGGAATATGATCTTTAAAAGTCAAATGTATTTCTTGTCAAGCACGCAGATATTTATCATAAGAAATTGTTGAGTTTAACTCCTGACTTTAAAGGATTTCTCTGAAAAAAATTTAACATATCAGAAGGAAAATATATTATACTCAGATATTTTTCAATTATGAATTCTGTGAATCATCATGCAAGGGTCTAAACATCCTCAGTAGGAGTTGATAAAATTACAATGTAGTTGTAGCAGTAGATAAATTTACAATGAATTTATAACCCATCAAATAAAAACATTATAGCCAGCTCTCTCCTATTATTAAAGACAATAAGCAGGATAAGCTGAAAAGTTATTATTACTTATAGGGCTGTAAGCGGCCACACCGTTCGTCAATAAATGCTGTATTTAGAGGTGACTACAAGAGTATGCCACCCGCACGGCAAGCCTGGCAAGCTACCTGTGTTGTATTTGATATGTCAAATACCAGTAACAATTGTAGACCTCATTCCCATGACCTAATACAGTGGTTTGAGGCTCTTTATGTTCCTTGAGCAAGCAGATACCCTTGGGCTCTACTAGCATGAGACAGGGCATATGGAGATGTTACTGGTGCCCGCTCGAACAAATCGATGATGAACGGGATGTCAGTGATACAGTGATGTAATTGGCAAGTCTGATTTATGCAAAACATCAGCAGTCTACACCTCTTCATAAAAATTGTTTAACAAGATTATAAATAGCACGTTTGAGGTTGAAAAAATCAAGAACATATTTTCATTGCTTAAATAAAATGATTGGTATAGGGAAATTATTTATGGTTTGGAGGATATTGTCTTTATTATTTTTCATACTAAGGATTTTTGGAGCACATTTTATTTGATTTCTGATTCACACTGTTCTTATGAATCCACTAATTGAGACCTCTGACAAATGACACTCAGCTTTATTTGCGACAATTACCAGAGATAGTCCACATGATCCATTTAGATAACTCTTAAGAAGTGATAAATGTCACTCCCAGTTGAGTTTATATAGCACACCTGTACAGCAAACCCTCACAGCTGTTAACAGGTGTGAACACTTGTTTACCAGTGTTATTGGTGTTTGCTCATTTGAATCAGCTTCCCCAATTTACAGCTGCCACTAAATAAGTCAAACTTGTATTAATAGCAGTCTTGCCAGTTTCTGTACTCTCCAGCATTGCTTAATTTAGAAGAAATCAGCATGATCAAAAGTGACTTCCTTAAGGTTCATTGCAATTTGACCTTCCAAGAATTGAGAACTTAAGTTTCCTAGGCACTTCGCTGTTGACTTTGGGATTTCATCCAAGAAGAGTCTGCCATCCCAGAAACACATTTACAATAATCAAACCTTGCTAGAGGGAAATATTCATGAATTGGAAAACTGCCTGAGTGTATTCAGAAAGAAAAATAAAAAACGTTCAGAGAATGGAAACAAAGAGGAGCCTCATCCCCAGAGCACTTTAGCACATGTTATTAAGTCTTAGATTTGATGGGCAAGGTTTAAAATTGAACTCTCCTGGGTAGGGTAGGTGTTTTCTTTGCAAAAACACTTCCTCACACTGGGGATAATTTTGTGTTGAATATAAGAGTTAGAGTTTATTGATGCTTTTTTTTTGGGGGTGGGGGGGTTAGGAAATCCTCAAGAGACTTTTTAAAATGCTAACTTTAATGCACAAAATACAAGCCCTAACTATTGATACAATTCTAGATTTTACATTAACAACAAAGCTGCAATATTAAAATTAATATAGAAAAATCACTTTATTTGAACACCATTTTACCTGATCACAAGGTCACCAGGGGCTTTTATACTAATTGTAATACCAATTTCTGGAGTTGTTTTATTAATATGGACAGTAGATTGCACAGTATCTAGTGTCCTTACTGGCTCTGAGTATCTACACAGCTAGTAAGTATAACATTCACTTCTATTGTCGGGGAGACTTTCCAGACTTGAGTGTCAGTTGCGGGAGGTAAAGACTTCGCTGCATTAAATTGGGATAAAAATCTAATACAAAGATGAAGCTAACCAGTTTGTCCTCAGTAGGATAGAGCGTGCATATGAGGTTCGAATGCAGTTCAATGATTGAAGACATGAAGCGTAAAGGAATAAGGGAGATTATGAAAGCAGAATTAGAAGAGGAGCTGAGTAGAATAAAAACACATGGCAAAAACAAGTACTTCATATGTGAAAGTCTTGATTATCTACATTAATTATGGTAACTTCAGTAAAGGCAAAAGAACTGTGGCCCCCAACAAGGAAAAAATTAACACACACATATATACTCTCCCTCTCTCTATATATATATATATGTATTTGCATATATAAAGCAACTTCATAATATTATTAAGGATGTTTGAAATGAATAATTAAATTATCTATCATGTAAATTATTCGATTAAGTCATGATGTCTACTGCTGAAAAGAAAACACAGAAATATTGAATAAATGATGAGAGATGCTCCAATCGGAAGCCAGGTTTCTTACCAAAAAAATCGTATTATCCATGGCCCAAATCTTTCTTAGCAATGTTTACTTATCCTTTAGTTTTATTTTCTAATGTTATCACAAACACCAGAGATGCTTAAGAAGATCAACTCTTAGAACTGAGTTTTAAAAAAACAGTACTTTCCTTTTGTACTCAAGTCAAATTTAGCATTCTTTTGTGTACTTTATAATTAGGATCTTGGCTCAGATTGTAGCTTCGCCTCCCCTTAATGTGTCAGATGCTGGTGTCACTGTGAATGACACAGGCAGGCCTCAGCTTGAGCAAGCTATACTCGGAAAGGACACCTTTTGGTAGGGGACAAAGGGGAGTTCACATGTAGGCTTATTACTTTTATTGCAAAATCCTACCAAAGGTATTTCTCTTTTCTCTTTCAGCTGCAATGAATGCATAAACAAAACTTCCATCTTTTGTTGTCAGTAGAGAACTTTTTTTTTCCTTCTTGAAATGACTAGACTCTGGATTAGTTAATGATTTCTGAAATCTCAGCATGGCTTTTCCAGGCACTAATTAATCTCTGTTGGTAGGTAAGTGCAGAAGGTTCCAAAAATTCATTTTGATTGAGATTGATGAATCCTTAAAATGAGAGCTGCTTTGAAAAAATCCAGACCCTTGAACACACAGAACACCAGCCTATTGTAGAGTATATGTTTTTTGTTTTAGTTGTCAGTTGGCTAGTACATGTTTTTCAGAACTTTACACTCACATGCATCTTCCTTCTAAAGTATTTAAGGGGGGGAAAGAATAATGCAGGAAAGGAGCTGTCACTCAGTGGTAAAGCACTGGCCTTCCATATATGAAGTCTTGGTTATATTTCTGGCACTATGCGGTATCCTGAGCATAACAGCCATAAGCAGCTCCTGTGCACAGTTGCATGTGGCTCAAGATATGAATTGAATTAATAATGTGTTAAACTCAGACATATTTATTTAGCTGAAACTAAAATGCATATATATGTGTGTGTGTGTATATCTGAAACCAAAATTCAGATACACACACACACACACACACACACATATATATATATATACACATATGTATGTATGTGTGAATGAATAAAAATACTGTTATATATGCAAGAGAAATTTTGATTTTGAAAATATGTTTTATCTTTGAGCCACACCTAACTATAGCTGAACTCAGAGTAACTCCCAGCTTTGTCCTCAGAAATTACTCCTGCTAATGCCAGGTCACCATATGTCAGGAACAGAACCCAGTTGGTTGCATACTAGGCAAATATCCTACTCACTGTACTCTCATCACAGGTATGAGGGAATATTTTGATCACTTGGATCACTTGATATCCTGTTATTCGTCAATTTGCTCTAGCAGGTGCCAGTAACATTCCCATTGGTCATGTCACGTGCCAGTGTAGCCCAGTGGCATCTGTTTACTCCAGTAATATGAAGAAACTCAAGCCTTTTGTTCAGGGTCTTGACAAAGATATATGACCATCTTGTAGGTGGGCGGCTATGTGATCTTTTGACATCCCATGAGATCCATTCAGTATTGGCTCTAGACCGGTGGTTGGCTCCAAGTCACATTACATGTCCGGCCCATCTGATTTTAGACACCTTGGCAAATGAGACAGCATCCCTGACTATTGATAGTCTATGGAGGATGGAACTCTAGGTTCCTTCTCTACTTGAGTGAGGCATGATATCCCAAGCATAGCTCTTTTGATTCCTCTTTGGGAGACCCAAAATGTTCTCATCCTTTAACAGGGCCCAGGTCTCTGAGGCATATGTAATGAGAAAACAGTGAATTGAAGAGATGTGCTCAGAGCTAGAGATTCTTTGGTCTTTTACTATTTCTTCGACACTCCTGAATGAGTTTCACACTGCTCTTTTCTTCCAGTGCAGCTCAGGTGCTAGATTGTTCATCATGTTCAGTTTTCGACCTAGGTACACATAACTGCTGCATTCAGACATATTTATTCTGATGAGAGTGAATGGAGAATCTGGAACTAGTTCGTTTTTCATGAAAATTGTTTTGTTGAGATTAAGCTCTAAACCTACCTTTTCACATTCATGGTTGAAGTAAGCCAGCATTTGTGCAGCCTGGCTAATGTTTGGTGTCATTATAATGATGTAATCAGTGAAACGGAGGTAGTATAGTTGCCAACCGTCTATCTTCATCCCCATTTCTTCCCATTCTAATTGTCGCATGATGGTCTCAAGGAAACACTTGAGTTTCAGTGAAATGGTATCACCCTGTGGAACCCCTCTTTTTTTTTTTTTTTTTTTTTTTGCTTTTTGGGTCACACCCGGCGATGCTCAGGGGTTACTCCTGACTCTGCACTCAGGAATTACTCCTGGCGGTGCTCAGGGGACCATATGGGATGCCGGGATCGAACCCAGGCCGGCACAGGCCGACCGCGTGCAAGGCAAACGCCTACCCGCTGGGCTATCTCTCCGGCCAGAACCCCTCTTTTTACATCAATGATCACTTCCTTGTACAACAGTGAGATTCTTGTGGTGAATCCATAATACAGCTCACAAAGGATCTTGACGTATTGAGCTTGAATGCCCTGCTTGGCTAGGGCTTCAATGACCACTTCTGTCTCAACAGAGGCGAGTATGACATCAATGGTTGACTGAGATGAGAAGGCGCCAGTCAAACCACACTGTATTTGACACTACCTGTCTGAATGCAAGGTGCCCTCCCATTGGAAAACTAGCAAGACAGTTCTATTGTTCAAGAAGGGAGACATCCACGACATTGGCAACTATCGCCTCATCTGCCTATTGTCAGTCATCTACAAGCTGTTCACTCGAGTCATCCTGAACAGGGATTGTCAGAACATTAGATGAAGGGCAACCTTGAGAGCAAGCTGACTTCGGAAAATGATTCAGCCCAATAGACCATATCCACACGGTAACTAAGCTCATTGAGGTTTGTAGAGATCAAGATGCCACTCTAACATTCACTGATTTAAAGAAAGCCTTTGATTTGTTGAGACTAAAGGAATATAGTTAAATAATTTTTTGTTTAATAAGAGATAAAATATTTTACTGAAATAAACAACATTGGATAAGGAGATAATCACCAAGCACTGATGAGAAGTGAATGTTTCTATGATATTTACATTCACATATGAGTTCACCCTCACTTAATTTGCATTATTTCCTTCATGTTTGCCTCTTTTAATTTTTATTTAAGCCATTGAATTTTTTTTTTTGTTTTTTGCTTTTTTGGGTCATACCTAGCAATGCTCAGGAGTTACTCCTGGCTCTTCGCTCAGACATTACTCCTGGCGGTGCTCTGGGTACCATATGGGATGCCGGGGATAGAACATAGGTCGGCTGTGTGCAAAGCAAATGCCTTGCCCACTATGCTATCGCTCCAGCCCCTGAATTTTTCTTTTAAATAATCTTGGTGAGAAGATCTATAACTTCATCATATCCTCATGTTGTTGGCACTTTAACATGGTTTCCTAATCTCCCTACTTTGTATATATTTCTCTTTTACTTCCATGATAATAGTTCATAAGTCCTTCTAGACTAATTTAACGCAGGAGATTGCTTTCCAGATTTGTGTTCTCTCTGGGTTTAGATCAGTTTCCAGCTGAGAACTGGTCTTATGCATAGTATGTTAGTAGTTAGAAATAAATATAACTTCACTGGAGTTAGAATAATGAGTTCGTGAAGAGAAAAAATATGGTTTAAAAAAGCTCTTTCATTATATTACTACTTCAGCCATAAAATACTCCTAAAGATATGATAACATTGTGCCCAGAGACCATCATACATGCTAACATGCATTAAATTCAACTTATTCTGGAAAGAGTAAAAGATCAGGATATGTGTAAACCTATGGAAAGCCATTTGGAATTAACTAATAATATATTGACAGATTGCATGATTTGTAACTTTGTTAACCATAATTTAACCAATATTGTATTAGATAATTTAGGAAAGTGTTAGCTGAATTATACTGATATATTATGAGCAGCAATTTAATATATGTTCTTTATCCATTGAAAACATTCCTATTTTTACCATGGTTACTATGTCAGACATGATCTACTCATCTTATATCCTATCAAATATCACTACATCATAACATTATGTAATAGGTGCTTTTATTCTCCCATTTTGCCACTCAAGAATCTTGATTTCAAAAATAGTGTGCCCAGGAATACTAACCTCTTCAGAATATATGTTTTGTCTGTTTTCTTAATTTCTGTGAGATTTAGATACTTTGGGGTTACTAAGTATAGGAGATATTTCTGATATTATTTCTCTATATTGTTAATATTTCTCCATATTAATGAATGTTACACATTTACACGAAATTTAACACAAACATGCTAATGATTTGACAAAATCATGATGCTTTCCCATGAGAAATTAAAAAAATGTTAGTCTAATCCCAAAACAGAAAAATAAACAACAAAACAAGGTCCTTTAGTGTGAGAGAACTGGAGCCATAATTCTCATTCTCAGACAAACATTACAAAACAATTAAGCTATTACCTTTAATGGAAAATTGAGAGGTGCATTAATTTCTTATACTTCTTAGTTATTGACTATCGAGGCTCTGACCAGCAGCACCCGGCATGAATGAGGGAGACCTGGATCTTGCCGGACTTCAATTCTGGGAACGGAGAGGGAAGGACTTGGGAGAAGCTTCTGCTTTGCCAGTGCTGAAGAAAGAACTACACCAGCACAGCGGGGACTCGGGAGAGCACTTACCATTTTATTGAGCACAGCCCAGCCTTTTATAAAGCTCTTGGGTGGAGGAGATATAAGTCCAAGTCTCACAGCACCTGCAAACTCCTGGACCATTGCAACAGAATAGCAATTACATGCTCCTGTAGTCAGAAGACCAGGCACATTCTGTCTTAGCTTAGATGCATACCTTACTGTAAGTACTGATGTTTTTCACATGAATGTATTTGGGCTTTATTGCCCCACGAAAGGGGCTTACTCCTGAGTACCACTTTCATGATCTTATGGTGGGAAAGTGCAAGGCCCCAAGGCTGGCTGCTTAGAGCCCAACAATTAACCATATAAGCATGCGGAGATTGGCTTAGAAAGATGAAGACTTTTTAGCTTCTCATCCTATTATAAGTTTAGGCTATTGACCCTAAGCCAAACACCTCATCCTAGAAAATCAAATCAAAACATAATAATGTAAATGATGAGTAAAAGACAGAATGGACATTCTTAACATGTTTTTTTAAGGCTATAGATTGAATTACACAAATGTTGTAATTAGAGTTTTGAAGAAAATTTAGGTCAAAATTTAGTTCAATAACCTCTTGAGTATCTCATTAATCAAAGCCTGCTTAAAGTGATTTTCTTATTCCAAGAATGATGCAATGTGAAATACAGTGTTTATGAATTCCCACTGTTTGTTATAACTGTGTCATAGTAGTTGATTTTTATTTCTACCTTTCTTTCTGTTTATTTGGTTTCTTTTGGATTTGTTTATCTCATCACTTTATCTTTCAAGATGTTTATAAGGAAAAAAAATACCTGCCCATTTCACGGGGTATGCCTTTCTGCTTACTAGTCCATTGCTTTAGGAAATAGAGATACATACAGAAAAGGAAGTTAGTTTAAATTTAAAATGTAAGTCATGGTAGACAAGCAGCTCAGAGATTATATCAATGCTATTACAGTCACTGACAGAGTTGGAAAAAGAAAAAAAGTCATATCAGAGCAGGTGAAATCTGCTTTTCCCCCTAATGTATACTCAGATATGACTGAAACAGTAATTGCAGAACTTTCTATGTCTGTCCATCACTTAGCTTAACAGTAAGTAGCCACAAGGATAAAAAATGACATATCTATAGGTCATGATAATTTTTAAGGGAAATGTGTTTTGCTATATTCTGGGTAAGGTATGCAAATCTTCAAGATAGGGGATATGATTGAATTAATCAAATCAGCATAAATTGACTCTTTTTCTTGAATTCTTTATTTGGTGGAGAAACAAATTCACCACATTCTTTGCTATTAGGGAATGCCTTAGAACAAAGTCAAACTTGACAGATAAATAGATTATAAAGCCTGAGGATTTTTGAGGGATAAAAAAGATGAACAGATAAATTGAGGTAAAAAAAGATACTAGATTCATGATAAGTGCTTCCCTTTTTCTTCATATTATTTCAGTTTTTAGTAATTCACCCATGCATTAAAAATATGGCAGAATATAAAAGTGAAAGTTTAGATCAGAACTTATAGTTTTTAACTAGTGTGACACTATTAATGGTATTGATATGAATGTTATCTCAATGACATATACATTTGGATTCTTCTTTTTTTGCTACATTTCTACTGATAAAGTAATCAAAGGAAGTTAAACCTTATATAACTAAAGCTAAATCCTGGTAAAGGAACATTTTATTACCTGTGGGATGCGTGTTTCCAAAGCTATTCTAACAATATATTCATCTAAAATGTGTCTTGTGAATTGTGTTGTTGAATTTATCTGGACTATACATATGAGTGTTGTGGTATAATACTTAAATTCTCTAATATGAATTTGAGAATTTGGGGGCATTGAGAAGATGTAGAAGTCTAGTTATCTTATAACTCCTCAATACAACAGCACCTAAGTAAATGCCCTTGAATACTACTAGGCTGTAAGAAAAGATGAAATCATACAGTTTGCAACAACTTGGATGGATCTGGAGAGCATCACGCTGAGTCAAATTAGCCAGAAGGAGAGGAACTGAGACAAATTGATTTCTCTCCTATATGGAATGTAAAGAAACATGGTAGAGGAAAAACAGATGAACAAGGAAAACAAACTGAGAACTGGTTTCCAGTAGGAAGTTTTCCATAATGGGGCTGTATTGCAAGGTGGGGAAAGGTGAAAGCAATGGACGTAGGTAGGCGGAAGTACACTGTTGGAAGGTGTGGGACTGGAGTGATTATGTGTGAAAACCATACTAAGAACATATTGTTTTTTCTTTTTGGGTCACACCCGGCAGTACTCAGGGATTGCTCCTGACTCTGCACTCTGGAATTAGTCCTGGCAATGTTTGGAGGAAGAATATAGGATGCTTGGGATCAAACCCATTTGAACATGTACAAGGCAAATGTGCTACCCTCTGTACCATTGTTTGGTCCCTCAATTTTGTAAACCATGTATCTTAAACTAAGATGTTAACCAAAACAAAACAAAAAAAAATACTACATATAAATCTGGAGCATGTTTCTTCCTTTTTTTCTTCTCCGCTTGCCTTGGCTTAAAGGGTCAGTTTTAGATTTCACCTGAGAAATACTTGGGTGTGCCTTAACCATTTCCATCATTTACATATGAAATCTATTTTGTTTTTCCACATTTATTTCAAATATTGACTAACAGTAGAGCTTTAAAGAAATAGCTTTAAAGAAATGATTAAGCTTATTTATAGAGACACGATTAACTGAGATGTGAAATTGCATGACTCTTAAATCCAGATCAAAAGAGCTTGGGAATGATATGATTACTATTTATAATATGTTACCACCAAATTAATTTGATGACTATACTCAGTGTTCTCATTTTCAGAAGTAACTTTTTTCTGACAGTTACTAGATGTATATCAGTACATCTAGTTCTTATTTACTAGTTATACTACTTTCTTATTGTGTTCTTATTTTCCTACTGTGTGCTTATTGTGTTCTTATTTAGTAGCTATAATACTTTCTCTAGATTATGTACAACCCAGTTATAAGTATGGATTGTGGGATTGGGGTTCTGTTTGCTTCGCATATCAGTTCTGTCCCTGAAAATCCCTGTTCTATTATATCTTGTTGCTCTGTGTCCAAATTTCTTTCCTGATGACAGGGTGTCTCTCTAACATCAGTTCATCTGGGAGCTAGCCTCTGTTTCACCTTGTCTTCATTTCATGTACATTTATATTATTTATTTACATATTCTGTAGAGTTTGTAGTGGTTAGGAGAATATAGACACTGACTCTCTTTCCCTATTCAGCTATCTTTACCCTAATGTGTTTGGAGAGGTTTGACATGAAAAACACATCACGATCACGATCTTCCCATTGATCATCTATTTGCTAGAGCGGGCACCAGTAATATCTCCATATGTCCTGTCTCATGCCAGTAGAGCCAGGGGCATCGGCTTGCTACAGGAACATAAAGAGCCTCAAACCATTATATTAGGTCATGGGAATGACTTAATGTAATTGTTACTGGAATTTGGCATATCAAATACAACACGAGAAGCTTGCCAGGCTTGCCGAGCAGGAGGCAAACTCTTTTAAACACCTCCAAATAAAGCATTTATTGATGAACCGCGAGGCCGCAAGCGGCCGTGCGAGCAGGGGCTGTAATGGGCTGGTCTGCTGGGTGGAGTTGTGACCAGAGGGAAGTCCAAATGTGGAAAATGGCGGCGCCGTGGAGTGAGGGTGGTGGTCTAGCTTGTTGTGAGGCTCTGCCGAGGGGTGGGCCAGGGCTAGAACTTCGCTATGCCTCCCGACTGCCTCATGAACGGCTGTGCACAGGGAGAGCAAGGAACAGTTCTGCCCCATGTGTGAGAGTCTCTGGACCAGCATACCTTGGCCGGATTGAGGAAAAAGCTGCTGCAGGGTGGGTGTCGATGATCCGGGCTGTGATGGGCTGGTCTTCTGGGTGGAGTTGTGATGAGAGGGAAGTCCAAATGTGGAAAATGGCAGCGCCCGTGGAGTGAGGGTGGTGGTCTGGCTTGTTGTGAGGCTCTGCCGAGGTGGTGGGCCAGAAAAAAGCACATGCTGTTGTTTTTTATGAATGAAATATTGTGTTCAATCACTGGCAATAAATACAGAGTGAAATAGGGCACGGGATCAAAATTTGCAACAGAGAGTGAGACTATCTCATGTCTTCTACTTTGCCTATTATAAGTAAGTAAATAATAGAACCACAAATATTGCATGGTTATTTATAGAAGAATCTCCTTTGATGAAGATGTAGTTTAGTTAAGATTTTATCAAAGTAGTGACTGATGTTGCATTGCCAACAAAGTCATCCCTCTTAGGAAAAAGCTCAACTGTCAGAGTTTCCAAACTTGGAAGTAAAAGATGAAGATAAAGAGAAATAAACATCATGGCTTCTGTTTTTTTATACAGAACATTCCCCCATTGTTATCATTATTATTTTTAAAATTAAGACACTTTGATTTATGAAGTTGCTCATAAGAACTCTTTCAGGCATACAATGTTGCAATACTAATCCTTCCACCAATATACCCTGGGTCCTTGCCATCCCCCAGCCTGCCTCTTTGATATATCATATTACAGACTAGTTGCATAAGAAGCTTAAAAATATATTGTTTAACTCTAATTAGCTCCATAAACTTGAGTAAAGTAAGGTAATTTTGAACTTCTGCATGGTTGTTTTTGGATGGTTTTCCTTCGTTGCTTCTATAAGAAAAGTGTTTTTTTAAAAAAACACAGAAATGCCTATATCAGAAATCAACAAATAAAAATGAAACTCAGTTCATCATATGTCAGAAACAAGAAATTTTAGAGTCTGAAAATGTCCATTCTGTCCAGTTCAAATAATTATTGTAGCTAGAGTACTAATACCCTGAGTTTTAACTAAGTAGTTGCTTTTCTAGTTTTCATCTTATCTAAGTATAAATATATTTTAGATGGAATGTACTATATCTATGCTATGTATAGGAATTATATGCGTGTAAGATACATATATATGTAGATAGATAGATATGTGTGTGTTTAACTCACACAGTACTTCAATACTTTACCCATTCTTGATGACTTATTTTGCTCCACCATTAAGTTTACATTGACCACACATATGGTTACAAATATTTTCAGAAGGCTCATCCTCTTTGCTATATACTTCTCTTGTAAATATCCTAATATATTGATCTGTTTATGAATATTTCAGCAGTTTCCAGCTTGGAGTTATTGTATGCATAAGTGTACAAATGTTCAAATGCATTATTTTTAGGTAGTTATTTAAGTAGACATATTAAGCATTTCTTTAGGGAGGTTGAATTCCCTCTTGCTTTAACTCTTTTAGATAATTCAAAGGAAATTTCAAACAAGAAAAATAAAAATACATCTTGCTGCTTATCTTCCTTATAGCTCTCTAATTCTTCTACATCAGTTTAGAACAAATATTCCCCCAAATTATTGTACTCTGTCATTCTTTCCTTGAATCATTTCCTAGCTGAAAAAAAAGGTGAATTTTCAAGCTATGCTCAAAGAGATGTTTCACTATGTTTCACTCATCTCTCACCATGTTTCACTAATAATTTCAGCATATAAGCAATCAAACGGCATAAGTGAGGCATGGAACACTCGGAGTCCTTTGTTCCAGGAGCACATATGTTTACTGGCTCAAGGTGTAAGAAAAATGACTAATTGGTATGGATAGTTATCTCACACAGCCAGGCTCTTTTAGATAATAAAGCAATTCCATTCTACCGTCAAATAGTTACATAGTTTATGTGATATTTTCCAGAAGCCCAGACTTCATAAATTTATGAACCAATGCTTTTCTACTAAAATAACTCAATGACTCTCCTGTACATAATTAATTTATTTGCTACTAGGTTCCTATTAATAGATTCTAATTAATCTCCTTGTTGTGAGGAGCTCAACTCAAGTCACCTGTGCTCATTCTTTCCCAGGCTACATCACCCAGATAGAGTAGACAAATGAGACACGAGAGCATTATATAATCCATTTTCAACACTGGAAGGAGGTGTTTATCTACATCTATTTATCAACATCATCAATAAAGCCTACTTATTTTTAATTTAGCTATTAACTTTCAGTCCTCATATTTGATCTATTAGCAGCACTTGACAGTTAATCATCTATTGCTTACATGGAAAGATTAGTCTTTCTCTTTTTTTTCCTATCTCATGAGCTCTCCCTTTCTTATTATTTTTCATTCTGATGCTAAATTTTCAGACCTTTGAGTTAGATTTTTAATAGAGTACATTATCTTTGTAGTTCTCTCTAATTGTCTTTCAGTGCAACCCATTCTCATGACTTTATATCCAACCTGTATTCAAACAGTTACAAAATTATGTCTTCTTTATTCTAGTCTTTTCCCAGCCCTTCTTTCTGTCTCCACTTTATTAGGGCAAATTGACCAAATAAAATCGTATGTATCAGACCTGTGTAACATAGTAATGGCATAGATACATACTGTGAAGTTATTTGATTCTTTCCCTTAACTTTTAACTGCCCTTCCCAACATCGCTATTTTTGTTTCAAATTTTAAATTTCTTTCAAATTTTTAATTTCATTTAAAAAATTCAACATACCCAGAACTGAATTTCTATTCTACTTCTCAATTGTTCTGCCCCCAAACTTTTTCATCGTATGAAAACTTAAAAAAGAATCAATAAAAGCAAAATAACGGTTCTAGCGACTAGACTAAAGCTATGATACTTTCCTTTCCCTTCCTTAGTCCATGTTCAACCATCAAATCATCTTGGTTGTAACAGAGCTTTTAAAAAAGGTTCTGTCTTCTTTAAGTCTAAAAGTAACTTTAACTTGGAAATTATAAAAATTAAATGGGATGACCCCACCACACACACACTCACAAACACACAAACAGATCCCTTTCTGTGCCTCTGAAGATTAAGGGGAAATAGTAGAATTGTTTAGCAGAGAGATTTCACAGTAAGAAAAAACAAAAGACTTGCATGTAGCTAACAAGGACTCAGTCACCTTCACCAGACCTATTCCCTTAAACACAGTCATAAGTGACCCTAAGCACAATGCAAGGAATAATTCCCAATCACAGTGATTGGGCCCAAGCCTCCTCACCCCAAATAAACGCAAAATAACTAAGCTGTATTCTAGGGACCTAGAGGGTAATCTGCATTCCCCGTATATGCCAGAGGGAGACAGAGTCTAGAAATATGAGGTAGTATTCTGGCAGCATTATATCTAGAACCATACACTGGCTGACCCACTGGGCTCTGTAGTTACAACAAAGAGAAAGATTTGAAAGCCTCTTGGTTTTCTCTATCTGCATGTATTATGTATAGGTTTATCCTGTGACCAAGGACTGGCCAAAGGCAGTAATGGTCAGTTGGTGTTGGCAGTCTCAAAAAAAGGAATGAAATAAAGATGGTCCAGTATTTGAGGTAGCAAGTGGATTTTTCTAGGTTCAGTGAAAGAAGAATATAGATCAAAGGGCTAGACTGTCAGAAATATTTTATTCAACAATCTGAGCTGGATAAGCAACATAAGAGGTTATGACATTGGAAATCTTGTTCTGTGTTGTCAAAAGACCAATTATGTTTACTAAACTTCCACTAAATATGTTTAGCCTCCCTTTTGTGGGAGAAGGAGCCCACCTCTGGCTCTGTGCTCAACAGTCAGACATGTGGTGCGGGATTTGAACCACGGTCCTTGCTGTAAGCAGGTCCTTTTGCCTCTCTACTATCTCCCCAGCCCCTAAATTTTGGTGTCCTTGAGTTAAGGTTCTCTTTTATCCTAAAACTCTTACAGAGAGGTGATTAAGGAACATGTTTCATAAACTCTTAGATTTGTGTGTCACTTATATTTTCAGCTTTTTAACATTTGTAATGTCCTTTTTCTTTTTTCTTTAAGAGGTCCGCATAGAAGCCTTTACCTCTTTATTCGTCTGTATTTGCTTTCACCACTTCCAACTGCCAACCCAGCTAACTGGAATTGACTCCGGAGGCAGTGAGCCTCCCTGAGTTGCCACAGACCCCTCTCTGCTCAGTGATTCCTAACAGAGCAGTCAGTGATCATTTTAAATTGAAATGCACCTCTTGCTCCTCTTCTGCTAGAAATCTGTCAATCACTTTCTATTTCATGCAGAGTCAAGGGCAGTGTCCTTAACACTGGACCTGCCCTTGTCCCACTTAACTCTCTGACCTTACCTGCCCTCCCTTTCCTCTTGTTCACTCAGCTTCAGTCAGATTGGTCTTTGCTGCTCAGGAAATGTGATTGGCAGACTCCCTGCTTTGAGACCATCCTACATGAGTCACTCTCCCTGGGGTGATGCTTTCTAAGATACAGTCATACAAATTTTCTCTTGACCTCCTTAGGCTGCGTGTAAACAGAAGAGTCTTAGTGAGAACTCCCAGATAATCCTATTTAGCAGTAATTCCTCATTCCCCAGGGGCCAACCTCTGCTTTATTTCTCTGCATATCATTATCATCTTCTAACCATGGTAAAGTAAGCTTGCTTATTTGTTTATTGCTTTTTCTCCCTTCATTGTTCCATAAAGGCAGGATTTATAAAGACAGGAATTTGTATCTGCCATGCACACTTACTGTTCTCTCTTCAAATAGCTAAACAATGCCTGGCATATAGTTGGCCCTCAATAAATGTTTTATGCATGCATGAATGAATAAACGATTTGAGTGAATAATTTATGCTCTGCATTCTTGCAGCTCAGAGTTTAGAGATAGAAATATCAGTCTTCAATTATTACTTTCCTCCTAAGTGTAATAGAAATTTATTAAAGATTTGTGAGTTGTGGAGCAACATCACATGCTCTGTTTATGGATGATGGCTATGAAAACATTATTAAAATAGGATGCATGGATTAATACTAGAGAGCAAAGCAAATTATTTAGAAATAGTATGAAAATAATGTGTTTGAAATGAACAGAAATAGCTGTTCCAAAATTTACTTCTTAGATCCTAAAAATGGCATGCATACCTTCCCATAGCTTTTATGGCAGGCTTTTTGATTCCACCACTGAATATTTGAGTTTATTATGGCAAATCCTAAAATTAAAGTAACATGGTCAAAGAGTATGATATCAGGCTGAATTAACATAGACTAGATAAGATGCTTTTACTAATTATTCCCCAGTAATCACAAAATGTTACATTCATATACAACAAATTGTCACCAAAAACTTTTTAAAAAATAATTTCATCTTTTTAACTCTTATTTATTATGGTTATTTTCCCTCGTCCCTTCCCTTCATTGTTGCTAACATCAGCATGCGCTGACTGTGAGTCACACATTTGCCTGGCACTATGCTTGAACTTTCTTAGCAGTGGTGCCCATCAGCCATGACACTTAAACTTGCTGTACTTATGCACTGGTCATGGTATTCACTCAGATTTTTCACTCTTTTTTTTTCTTTTTGGGTCACACCAGGCAATACTCCTGGCAGTGCTCAGGGGACCACATAGGATGCTGGGGATCAAACTTGGGTCAGCTGGTGCAAGGCAAACACCATACCCACTGGACTATCAGTCCCACCCCAAATTTTTCACTCTTTAGTCATGGTGCTTGCCTGTGTGTTCATCAGGGTGAGGACTTTTAACTTATCTAGACAAGTTAAGCTTAGGGTGCTCACAGGGGCTGCGTTTTCTGGCTATGATAGTCACAGGTTTGTTTGTTTTTTTACTTGTTTGTTTCTACTTTAATTGCAATGATTTCCAAGAATCATACCCGCTTGGCCGATATTTACAAACAGCTGGCTCTGGTGGATCCAGAGCATTCTTGTGACACTGGAAAGAACAGACAGTGGAGCTGCCATGTGCATAGGGCACAAAGGACTCTGGGTTGTTGAACGTGTGATCATATGCTTGTGAGACAGGTGGTATAAGCAGTTGTTTGTTACACTGTGAGTCGCATAACTGAAAGTAGAGGTTGTGAAAGAGTTGGCAATGTTTAAAGTTTGCTGAATGTGCAATGTACAAAAAAGAACACTAAATCAAACAGATAACAAATCTGAGGTGTTTCTGGGAGTATTCATCTGTGTTGCATTTCTTGGTGGAAAATTAAAGAAGTTCTGCTCGAGATTACTGCGTTACTCCATCAGCCCCTATTAGTTATCAAATTTGTAAATCTAAAGACTTGTGGGGAGCATCCTCTTAGTGCTCATTATAAAGGCATTTTTGTTTATTACTTCTATCTATAAGACACAAGGGCACTGGGTGCTATAGTGACAATGGAGCACTGCATTTCTTTATCCTAAATTCTTAAAGAATTTAAACAAGATTTTTCATTATAGACCAAAGAAAACACACGTGAATTTGTAGAAAAGGGAAAACAGATGGACAAAGAGGAGGGCCAGGGCAAGAGTGAAAGAAAATAGGCTGACACCTGTTTCCATCACGATGATCATTAAAGTTACCACATATGATGCCAGGAACATTATTTTAAATACTTATCTGTTACCTGCTGGGTGAAGAAAATAGTATTGAATATGCATCTTATTCAATTTTCTTTCTTTTACTGACAGTAAATGTAGTTAAATTTATTAAGTAGCTTTGAAACACCCAGCTTGTCTTTTCAGGACAATTTATTATTTCTGGATATAAAATATTTATAATTGAAACTCCTGACAGGATCAACTATTCACGACACGATCACGATCTTCCCGTAATCATCTATTTGCTAGAGCGGGCACCGTAATATCTCCATATGTCCTGTCTCAGCAGTAGAGCAAAGGGCACGGCGCTACAGGAACATAAAGAGCCCTCAAACCATATATTAGGTCATGGAATGCCCTAAAATAATTACTGGCATTGGCATGTCAAATACACACGGCAGCTTGCTAGGCTTGCCTGTGGGAGGCATATTCTTTAAACACCTCCAAATAAAGCATTTATTGATGAACCGGTTTTAGAAAACTTATGTTTTATAAAAACTTACCTAAGGGGCTGGAGAGATAGTTCACCAGGCAGGCACTTCCTTGCAGATGTTAACCTGCATGGGTTTGATCTCCGGCACCACATATATACCATGAGCCCTGCAAGAAATAACCACCTTGCAGATCAACTATTATCATTAAAATAAAAGCACCAAAAATTGACCCACACATACTATAGAAACAAATGAAAAAACTTAAGTACATTGTTGGCTACCTGCTTATTGCTAGCTCTGGGCTTTTGTATTGCTAATGAGGAATTGTTTTTTCTCCTTCCTACAAGTCCTTTGCATATGTTTATGCTAGGAATATTTTTTGTTTTTTGCCTTTTTTGGGTCACACCCTGCAATGCTCAGGGGCTACTCCTGGCTCTGCACTCAGGAATTACCCCTGGTGCTCAGGGGACCATATCGGATGGTGGGGATTGAACCAAGGCCAGAAGAGGCCGGCCGCGTGCAAGGCAACCGCCCTACCCGCTGGGCTATAGCTCCGGCCCCACTAGGAATCTTTTATATAAGCACAAAAAAACGATGGTCAGGCAGTGCAGTTGTGAGGTATTTAGCTCTAAATTATTGACTCCTGGGTTTCTACATATTTTCCAACTATAAGTCTCAGTACCATTTAGATTGAATCTATTTCCTCATACCGCATAAAAAGAGGGTCCTCTAGGAGGAACCAGATGGTACCAGGAAAAGAATTCACCCCTGGCTTTGAAATTTCGAAGTGGGGCAATTATAGAATAAGCCCTGCTCTGACCAAAGGTTTAAAACAAGATCGGAATAGGTCTGTTTTTTTTTTTTCTTTTTGGTTCACACTCGGTGAAGCTCAGAGGTTACTCCTGGCTCTTCACTCAGGAATTACTCTTGCTGAGTTTGGTGGATCATATGGGATGCCAGGGATTGAACCCGAGTTGGCTGAGTGCAAGGCAAATTCTCTACCCATTGTGCTATCTATCATACCAGCTCCCAGCTCCATTTTGACCTAAGTAGTGAATTGCCTTGCAACTGGAGCAGAGTAGTTAATACTGTTGTTGTTGGAGATAGGACAGTCTGGGACTGAAATGATCAATCTGGCAAGGGGAGCATAATTTGGGTATTATCATGTTACCCCAGGAAACCTCACCTTATAGATTCAATCCCAGATGTAGATATATGACTATCTCTCTTACTATGTTTATACAGCATAACTGGAAATATTATTGAAATTATTTCTTATTAGCCTCGGATAGAAAAGAGCACCAATAGCCCTGGGAAACCGAGCCTGGCCCCCTGGGGATTTCGCACCAGTAAGACGAAGCCATTACAGGTGTATTCAAAGGCATATTTAATATTTAAAGAAAAGTAACAATGGTGGACCTCATTCTCATGACCTGAATGAATGGCTTGAGGCTCATCATGTTCTTGAGCAAGCAGACCCTAGGCTATTCGAATAGGGACAAATTTTGTCTGCTTGAGCAAATCAATAAACAACAGGAAGACAAGTTAAGAGGAAGCCAGTTTCTACCTCATTGTTTGAGGAATAAGCATATACCTTTGGCTACATCCTACCCCCCAGACTGAATAAGATTTAGGTCCTACAATTTGGGCGCAGCAGAGTGTGTATAGCGATTGGTGTGGAGTAAAGTGTGTGAAAAAGTAAAACCTTGGTTTTTCTATACTGTGCTGTGATTCTTTGTTTATCTACTGGAAGGGACAGTCACTGACCCTGAACATAACCAGGTAATCTAACAGAGCCCAATACTGTTGGGGACCCCAAACAGCCCCACAAGACATAATATTTTAACAATTTTTACTAGTGTTATGAGATTATTTCACCATGATTTTAGAGATGCCGTTAACTAGGAATTTCTGGATGACTAAGCTACATAATTACATAATGAATATTCTTAAAATCGTAAGACCACTGAGTTATATTTATTCACCTATTTATATGACTCAGCTATTATCAATTTGTGCTGATAATCAAAAAGCCCTATCTATGATACAGATGGAATTTTTTAGTCATTTGATTAGCAAATATTTATGTTTATTATACGACATAATGTTATATGACTATCATAGAACATCAAACAGAACTGCTACATTTTCTTTTTACATTTAAGTGTTACGATGAATATATTGGTGACCTGACATGTATAGTTCTTACTGTGCTAACACTTTTGTTTCTAAATTAAAAATAATGTTGATATTATGAATAACTATAGGATTTATTTTAAAGCTCTTTTTTAACTGCTCATTTTCAGGATACCAATAAATACACAGTTGATTCAAAATCTATATTCTCAGATGCAATGAACGATGGATTAAGAACATGTCACCATGCTACTAAGTATTTGAATCAGGTCCATTGCTAGTTATTATTAACTGTAAAAATTTATTTAATTGACTTAACACTAGTGTCTTCACAAAGTGAGAATAATGTTTGGATAAATACATAATTAATTGCTATTTCCTCTCCAACCCCTAAAGAAAACACTCATAAAATCTGTGTATTATGCCCCAAACAGTTTTAAGTTCTTAAAAGTGGATTTAAATTTAAATTATATATGATAGTGATATAAACCTATGTTATGGTGGAAAGCAGTAGCAGAAGAGAGATCTTGTGGAGAGAAAAACAGTGGAGACATTATTTAAATATTATCTCTGTAATTTTAGTCTGAGGTCAATAATAATAAGTATATTATAAATAGAAATGTGCTTATTTTGATTGGCACTTAGTATTTTGACCTAGGAAATACAAATAAATTATCCTGGGAATTTATAACTACCAAATGAAAAGAAATTCAGAGAGGCAATCATATAGTCCTTCACTGAACCTGGCACTATGTGTGCATGGAGACTCAAAAGTGTTGAGCAAAAGACAGAGTCTGGGTCTGAGACGGGCTTTTATGCAACAAAGTTTTTCTTGTGTGTCTTATATTTTGCCTATAAGGAAGGGAATGCAACACTAAGCATGGAAAAGAACACATTCTGCAATGTAATATTAAAAATTAACTGACATGAAAAGAATAAAGAAATATAACTTTTTAAAGATATAATAAAACTGACTCTCTGATACTTTGGATGTTAAAATAGAAAAAGTTTTAAAATGCTAGTATATTTCTCATAAAATAATGCAAATTAGACTACATGAACAAAAAAAAACAAAACATCTCAGCAGAAATACATCAATCTTCCTTGACCTCAATGAGTTTACCTCAATAAACACAATGCAAATTGAAAATTTCATCCTAGTCAATAACAAATTTAACATAAAGTGCCAGAACCAGAGCTTAGCCTACCGTACCTAGTATTTCCTCACATAAGTCCATAGTTGGCTGAAAACATTTAATATGAAATCCGTTTTGTAAGAAAGTATTTACTATATAATGTAATGTATTGCCTACAATAGAGAAAACATTGTCTACTGTCCTGAAAGGGAAACATATGCTCTAAAGTGTCATTTGCTCACTCTCATAACCTCTCTGGAGAAGGAGAGGCATTGTAGGAACAAAAGTCCATAATAGGAATTTGAAAAACAACTAAAAGATCACAATCTCCTTGAGAATACCCTGTCTACATATTATTTTCTACATAGAAAGCATCAAATGGAAGCAGCTTAGAAAAAAAAATCTATAACATTACATATGCAAAGGCAAAAGAAAAAAATCCCCATTCTGGAACAATCCTTATCTCAATATCTCAATTTTGAATGTCTAATCCCTTTGCTTCATTTCATGCTTCATAGGATGCTTTTGCCACTGGGAATCTAGTGTTCCCATGGTCTCGACTGAATGGTGTGTGAATGGTGTAGCCTATTTCCTAAATAAAACTATTTCATAAATAAAACTATACACAATTCAGCTCTTGAAATTCTTTTCTGCAGAGAAACAATGAACAAAAAAATTGAGAAAATGGGAAGTTGGTGGAGGTCAGTGATGATCCTCCTTTTTCAGCAAAGAGCAATTTCTAGCAGTCATCCAATCTTAGAGCTTCCTAAAATCTTGGGATCCCATCCCATACCATGGAGGTCAAATAGATCTTAAGCATTCTGACAGTTGCCTCAGGGTGATAATGGGACGCTTGTCTCCATGCCATATATCCATCCAGTACAGGTGCTCATGAAAGCCTTTAACTAAACTTAATTGCTTGCTTCAATTCTAGGCAATTGGGGCAGGAAGGGAGACTAGAGTGTTCATCAGCATTCAAAGCTACTCAATCAATGCTTCAACCTCTATCACTCCTCTTATAGTCAACGAACAGCATTTGGGAAGCCATTCAAGATACTGACTTCATAACTGAAGCAGGCAGTCAGGTTGATGAAGAAGGGTCCCCCTATGACAACAAATTCTTGGGAAGCAAGAAATCTGATAGCACTAAGGCTGTGAAAGCCCTTTTTGTGGACTGTGAAAAACCTTTTGGTTTTTCAGGAACCAAGGCCTGATAAGTCCTTTGCCTAGAGTCAACACAGACCCAGGGGAAACTGAACCCCAATCTGAGAAAAACTCTAGCAAGGAAAAAAGGCTAGAAAAGGAATATCAAAGAGTACCATCAACTGCTCCCAACTCTACCCCATGGCAACCACCCTAACAATGGACTCTTACCTAGGAAGAAAGTCCCATTGTGGGACTTCTTGTGAAAACACTGTAAAAGCCAACTTGAGCTAAGGAAGTCTATATATGTGCTGCCAGGCCCATGTACGGCCTGTATCTGTGTGTTGCTGCCAAAGAATATGTGTCACCTACATCTTCATTCTTGAGATGTGTACTTTGTTATCTCATGCTGGGATGTGTGCTGGTGCTTCCTCTCCACTCCAGCTGGTTCTCTTGAGAACACTTTCATTGTCTCTGTCTGTCTGTCTGTCTGTCTGTCTGTCTCTCTCATTTCCTTTTCACAATCTGTTATTCTTCACTGCTCATCATCCCCTGAAACTCTTTTCTGTGAGGAAAATATAAGAACCTGAAAGGCCTGGGTAAGGTTTAGGTCTGACTTTCCTTTCCTGCAAGAACTAAAGTTCATGACCTCAGATTTCCCAGTTATTCCTCCATTGGTAAGGGTGGTTAGAAAGCAAATGGAAGCTCCTCTCTTTAAGGCTGCTTCACATGTCACCCAGGACCACACCAGCTTCAAAATGATTCTATGAAGACCGAATTTTGGAAAATTAACAGCAGCGAAAATAACTGAGAAACTTTGAATTTTAAGGTAATAAAAATGCACAAGGGGCAGTTGTCTTGTTTGGGTCTTCTCCTTGGCAGTGTTTATTTTTTCTTTTTTTAATTGCATACATATTTTGTATGGTAAAGTTGTCATTGTCCGATTTTTTAAAGTATTTTATGTACAGCCATATTCAGTTCTCAATATGCACACAAATTTATTTTAATCTGATTTTTATTCCATTTTGTGAAGTTAGCTGATGAGGAGACAACTGCCATTGAAACGATACTTTACCATTCAGAGTTCCCAAGAGAAAGGACATAACCACTGAGAAGAAGACACAAAGCTACCCCACTGAGAAGAAGACACAAATGCCAGGAAACATCAAGGCGATCACTTGATCACTTGACATGCCATTGTCAATTTGCTTGAGCTGGCACCAATAATGTTTTCATTTGACCCTATCATGTGCCAGTGTAGCCCAATGGCATCTGCTTGCTCCAGGAATACGAAGAACCTCAAACAGTTGTTCAGGGTCTTGACAAAGAAGTCTGACCATCTTGTAGGTGGGTGGCCACGTGATCTTTTGACATCCCATGGGATCCAGTTGGTTACTGCTCTAGTCCAGTGGTGCGTCTCACAGTGGGAAATACAGAGAGGTAGTGAGGGTGGAGCCTGCTTTGAGCATGACTTTCCAGAAAGAAATGGACAAGCAATCTGGGCAGGGTAAATCGAACTAGAACTGATGACAGGGAAGAGAGATATTTAGCTTGCTGCAAAGACCTGAGATAGAAAGCTTTTAGGAAATGGGTTTTGAATTGGTTCATTTGCATATAAAAGTCATGTTTGCAGCCAATTGAGATCTCCAAAATTAGCAAAATATAAAATATAAAAAAGTAGGAAACATAGTTAATATGTCAGGTTTATTAAAAAATTCCTAAATAACCTAAAAAAGAAACTTATTAGAATTAAATATCGAATTAACAAATGTATAGACTTTTGCTCAAGGGATTTCCTAGTTAATTCTAAAATTTCTATAGTAAGGCCTGGATCTCAAAAAGCAAAGAAATCGCTTAAAAAGGAAAATATTTGAAAGTAAAAGATTAAAACATATTACCGGATTTCAAGATTTACTATAAATATATAAATATTTATTATAGTCTTTATAGAGTTTATCAGAGTAAGATAAAGAATAGACCTGTTTACATAGTCCATTGCTTTTTCATTTAAAATCCAAAGTAATTAACAGTGAAATATTGTTTTATAAATGTAATAACAAATTACCCTAGAGCAGTAGGGTTCTTCATAAAAAAATAACTGGTTTACTAACCAGTTTCATAGATAATCAAAAACTGGAATAACATATTGATCAAATGAGAGTAGGAGACAGACTACAAATGAACTGAAAGAAAGCATATAGGTTGATGACAATATTTTATATTTATATTATAAGGGTATTACTCAACTGCATAAAATTTTACAACATATCTTACACAATTTTATGTTATAAATGGATTAAAGTTATTAATCTGAATTATTTTTCTATAAGCAGACACAAATGGAAATAAGTATGCCTTATAATACTTATGAAGTTTGAAATTATGTAATACAAATAATATTTTAAAAATAAAACATAATTTTTAAGTTTAAGATAATTTTTCCATAAATAGTATATTGATTCCTTAATTAGAAAGAATGTGCTATTCATATAAATTGAACATATCTTGTACCTTATTATCTACATTTATCATATTTACTTCAAATGTCTATATATTATTACACTATTTTAACAAATTTTCAGAGAATAAATTATAAAATTCAAATGAACAGCAAACTGCTAGGATGAAAGCATAAATCTTTTGCTCTGAATCTAAAATTATACTTTGATGTTCCTTTTATACTATGAGTGGATAAGTAAGATTTGATTTATGTGCATGCACTTAAGTCAAATATTTTGCAAAATTGGCAATGAAAGGTTTCATTTCTGCTTATGTACCATAATAATTAAAGATAGTCTGAAGAATGGATTCCATATCTTCTGCAAATCTGTGGTTTTTAGTATTATTAATTAAATAATAGTTATATAACATAATTCAAAACAAATTCCTTCTTCAATTTAGTAAAGCTGATCAGAAAAATATGTGTCCAATTTTAATCTTGGAATTAAATGACATTACAGCAATATTTTGTCATTTGAAAGTATGATCACTGTATCACTGTATCACTGCCTTCCCGTTCACCATTGATTTGCTCGAGCGGGCACCAGTAACATCTCCATATGTCCTGTCTCATGCAAGTAGAGCCCAAGGGTACCTGCTTGCTCCAGGAACATAAAGAGCCTCAAACCATTCCATCAGGTCATGGGAATGAGGTCTATAATTGTTACTGGTATTTGGCATATCAAATACAACACGGGTAGCTTCTCAGGCTCTGCTGTGCGGGTAGCATACTCTTGTAGTCATCTCTAAATCCAGCATTTATTGATGAACCGCACAGGAGCAGCCGCGTGACCCGGGCTGTGATAGGTTGGTCTGCTGAGTGGAGTTCTGATGGGGGGAAGTCTGGATGTGGAAAATGGAGGCTCTCATGGAGTGCGGGGTCATCTGGCTTGTTGCGAGGCTCTGCTGGGGTGGCAGGCCAGGGCTAGAACCCTCCATCTCTCCCAGACATCTGGTGAGCAGCTGGGCACAGGGAGGCCAGTAGCAGCTCTGCCCCCATGTCTGCGAGTCTCTGGATTATAGAAAATATATTATGTGCTGTAATATACTTTTACAGGTGCCATTTTACTTCATGTGTTTTTCTATTTTTTAAATCAACTGCCAGGAAGTTTAAAACAATATAAACATTCATTTTAATAACTCTTTTGCTGTAACTAATGGCACATGATTCTCTATTACCTATTTTTTTAGCCAACTTACATGTGATTTAATATTTTATGCCAATGTAAATACTTTTGAGACAAACAAGTTAGCTATAGATAATAGTAAAGAATATTTTATTAAAAGGTTTTGTTCTTTTAAATTATTAAGCTTATTGGAGTTTGCTCTTAAAAAATTCATATTTTTAGATCAATATACCAGTTTTTCAATTCATGATATGAGAGAACCAAAATGAAATCAAAACAAGTCACACAACATGCAGTGGGTAATATAACATTAATACTCTATATCTTACTTGACTGTGTATGCAGAATCCAAATCAGCTTATTAGATATAATAAATGTGAAATATTCTCTCTATATATGTATGTATGTATGTATGTATGTATCTATCTATCTATCTATATCATAAAACATATGGTACAAATATTATTCTCTGTTCATAATGATATAGCTGGAGCTAAGTGGAGGACAACATCAGTTTACTTTGATACAGCTGGAGCTAAGGTGGAGAATGTCAGCTTATTTTGATATATCTGGAACTAGGTGGAGAATGCCAGGTCACTTTAGCCAATTAACCAATCAGAATGGGAATACCTGGGGGTAGGATTTGAAAATGGTGTCCCATTCATAAGTTAACTCCTAAAACCCACAGAAAATGTAAGTATTAGAAGGTAGTGCCTTTAGAATTATGTCATGAGTAGAACCCCTTAAGTCATGGGAGTAGAACAGGAAGAGTTCCAATTAGAAGGTAGTGCCTTTAGAATTATGTCATGAGAGTAGAACCCCGTTAAGTCATGGGAGTAGAACAGGAAGAGTTCCTTTCTAAAAGGCACCCCAGAGAAACTTCTCTGCCTTTTGCCATAAGGGCACAAGAAAACGTTTGTGACCTGGAAGTATGCCACCTGATCATGCTGGCATAGTGAATTAAAACTTCCAAGTTCCTGTGGTTTATAAGCTATCCAAACTGACGTATATTTTATAACAGCGCAAAATGGACTGGGAGAGTTGTTTTGTTAAGCCAATTTGAATAGATGGGAGGTGAGAGGTGAATCTACCTATCTCCGCTGGAATCTACAATATCTGAATGTTAAAAAAATAGCCTTACTATTTTCAGGATGTAGGCCTAAAGGTAAAGAGAAAAAGCAAATGCCTTATCTAAAACAAGTTTTCCTCTTTTCAAAATTAAAAGTGTGAGACTGAGAATGGCCAGGTCTCTTGGACAAATATTCTAATCCTACCCCTGAGCTAGAGCCATTACAAAGGTCTGTTGTTGGGAGTTCAAGTGAGGGTGGGAAGGAAAGTTGCTGCCAAGGCATTGCTCTCTAGGAAGCCCGACGAGAGACCATGGGAAAACAAAACCATTTCCAAAGATCACAGGCTTTGAATGAAGGAAAACCCAAAAGAAAACACAGAGTGGTGTGAAAGTTATGAACTGCGTTGGTTCCAATGGCTTAGCTGGGTAGTGTGGGCTGGTCAGCCTTGAGCATTTCACACAGACCAAACACCTTAGTCCCCCATTAAGAAGCACAGTCAGTCAGGGGCAGAATGTTTTGTGTTAGGTTCCCCCAACCCCTCTCTTTTCAGTTATGTGTTAACCAGTCTTCAAGCAGCAAATTAGGAGAGTAGAGGAACATTTTCAAGGTGAGAAATTCTCAGAAGATGTTAACTTATTTTTTAAACACCATTAATGACACTAATTTGAAGTAAAACCGGCTTCTCATTATGGATGTTCCTTTGGGCTTGACCCTCCAGATTTTAGTCATTCTGTAAACACATTCCTCTAGATTTGGCTTCAAAATTCCCTGTGGGCTAGAAACCACTAGATGGAATTTCTAATTAAAAAAAAAAAAAGAAAGAAAGAAAAGTGCTCCTAGCAATTTAACTTCAAGTTCTCTCCTCAGATATTTATCCTCACACTCCCTGTATAAATGCCCCATGGTCCTTTATTCTATTGACAACTTGTATTTGACAGCACCCACGATGAACTGACAACTTTTCCCCAAAAGCAACAGCCTCTATACTGAAGTTGCCTCAACACCTTAAAATGTACCTTTCAGAGTGAAAGGGTTCATACATGTCTATTAATAGAATTCACAAAGGATCTATTTATAAAAAGGATTCCTTATGCACTTGGATGATAGTTATTAAAGTGATTTCCTTTACTGGGGGCAAGGCTGAAGAGAATTTTGACTTCATTGAAGCCTCCCATATTTACACAGGTGTGGGGCTGTGGCATTTATAAATGCTTCTTTGCCTCTTTGTGTTTTTTTCTTTCTTTTCCATACAGTGTCTCCCTCTTATATATGTGCCTTGCTGCTCTTTTTGTTGAGAAACTCAACAATGGAGTCAGTTATTGAATTCACTGAAATCACTGGAATACTGGGATCATTGGAATCACAGAAACTTCACTACTCTAACTCACATTCCCCTTGCAAGATAGTTTCACTAAAAGTCTCCATTATGTCTTTGATATATTGGTTCATCAGTTTTTTTTCTCATTTGTATGTCCAACATATAACTCACAAAAAGAAAGGTAAAACTTTTATCTATAAAGACCACTGTAGCAATTATTTTTAGCTTTTGAGCAAGGTCAGCTAAAGAATCTATCCAAATTATAACTCTCTGCATAGTGAAATTCACTTGTTTTTCTTCTCTGATTTTCAGTAAACATATTTGTGACATATGTAAGGGATAGCTGCATGTGAAAGAATAAATATGAAATAATGGTTCTTATGTGACCTTTGAGTTCACTCAAAAGGTTGTCACTGATGAATTTGTTGTAAAGAAACTAATGTATTTTTATTCCATTTTCTTTGAACTTGCTTCAATTAAACAAAACTCTAGAAGGGTTTTGTTCTCAATCAAGATAATTCCTTGAAATCCAGGAGAAAGTATTCGTGCTGTGGCATTCTTGTTACCTAATGTGATAGAGATAAGGAGTTAAGACATTATGTAGTGCATGTATGTGCATGCTTTAAAAATAAGTTAAAAGTACTCTAATCTTTCCTAAGGGGTAGTGAAACTATGAGAGGAAATATTATAGTAATAATACTATGGAAGGCCCAATTTTTTACTGAGTTCACTGTTTAGATGGTCTTATTTTTTTCTTAGTTTCTTTTTACTCTTTTTCAAGTAATTCCTTTTACCACAGCTTTCTTAAAGAAGAAAGCTGTTCTTTCTTCTCTAGGCCTTTTAGATACTGAGCATATAAAGAAGACTTTCAATTAGCAACTATAGTGCGCTGGTCATTTGGAATAAAAATTCACAACTAAAATCACATATTTTATTCTGGACTTCTATTATTACTAATTCTATTAATGAGGGCTGACCCTTTGTCAGTTTCAGATATGCACTTCAGATAAGTATGAATTCTTTTTTAATGTGTTCATGAATTAATTTCCTTAACTTAGAAAAATAGAGTATAATGTTTGATGACAATTTAAGAGTTCTTTTTTGCCTGAATAATACTTTAGTCATAAATAAAAAATATTTTCAAATGGAATGTAATAATCCAATTTATTTGATTTTATTATCATTGGAAAAAATATTAGAAATGCATGAATGATGTTTGTTAGAGGTAAAGTAGCCCTTGGTTAAAAACTGCAATTGGATTGGTTGATTGTACAACATACAAGGCATTGTAGAAATGTTTGATTTCTTCCATGAACATAATAAAAATTACCAAGATTTTAAGAGATATCATATAAATAACCTGACCTCACAGCTGAAAATATTAGAAAAAGACCAACAAGGGAAGCCCAACCCAGGCAGAAGGAAGGAAATAGTAAAACTTAGGGAGGAAATCAATGAGCTGGAAACCAAAAAAACAATCCAAAAGATTAATGAAACCAAGAGCTGGTTTTCTGAAAAATTAAACAAGATTGACAAGCCACTGGCAAGACTTGTAAGGACAGGGAAAGAGAGAACCCAAATAAACAGAATCAGAAATGAAAATGGTGACATCACAACAGAAAAAACAGAAATCCAAAAGATCATCAGAGGTTATTTTGAGAACCTGTATGCCACAAACCATGAGAACCTAGAAGAAATGGATAAATTCCTGAAGTCCTATAACCTCCCACGATTGAAACAAGAAGACCTCCAATACCTAAATAAGCCTATCACCATCGGGGAAATTGAAACAGTAATTAAAAGGCTGCCCAAACACAAAAGCCCAGGTCCAGATGGGTTCACTGGCAAATTCTACCAAACCTTTAAGGAGGACCTACTGCCAGTCCTGTTCAAGCTCTTCCAGGAAATAGAAGAAACAGAAACGCTCCCAAACAGCTTTTACGAGGCGCATATCACCCCTGATACCCAAAGCAGGGAGTGATAATACAAAGAAGGAAAATTACAGACCAATCTCCTTGATGAACACAGATGCTAAGATCATCAACAAAATCCTAGCAAACAGAATCCAAAGACTCATCAAAAAGATCATACATCATGACCAAGTAGGATTCATCCCGGGAATGCAAGGATGGTTCAACATTCGCAAATCAATCAACATAATACATCACATCAATAAGAGAAAAAATAAAAACCATATGGTCCTATCGATAGATGCAGAAAAAGCATTTGACAAGATCCAGCACCCATTCATG
Source organism: Cryptotis parvus (assembly GCA_021461705.1). Taxonomy (NCBI): domain Eukaryota; kingdom Metazoa; phylum Chordata; class Mammalia; order Eulipotyphla; family Soricidae; genus Cryptotis; species Cryptotis parvus. Next base: position 142,383 of record JAJIBD010002301.1, read on the forward strand.
ATTAAAACCCTTCAGAAAATGGGAATTGAAAGAAGCTTCCTCAAGATAGTCAAAGCCATCTACCAAAAGCCCACAGCGAGTATCATTCTCAATGGGGAAAAATTGAAAGCCTTCCCTTAAGATCAGGAACACGACAAGGTTGCCCTCTCTCACCTCTTTTTATTCAATATAGTACTGGAGGTACTCGCCATAGCAATCAGAGAAGAAAAGGACATTAAGGGCACCCAGATAGGCAAGGAAGAAATCAACCTATCATTATTTGCAGATGACATGATATTATACCTAGAGAACCCTAAACTCTCGACCCCAAAACTCTTAGAAACAATAGATATGTATAGTAGAGTGGCAGGGTACAAAATCAATACCCAAAAAGTCGGTGGCTTTCCTATACACAAATAACGAAAGAGAAGAAAGGGATATTAAGAAATTGATTCCATTCACAATTGTGCCACAGAAAATCAAATACCTAGGAATCAGCTTAACCAAGTGTGTAAAGGACCTATACAAAGAGAACTACAAGACATTGCTTCAAGAAATAAAAGAGGACACGAGGAAATGGAAACACATTCCCTGCTCATGGATGGGGAGAATAAACATTGTCAAGATGGTAATACTCCCTAGAGCTTTGTACAGATTCAATGCGGTTCCTATAAGGATTCCCATGACATTCTTTAAAGAAATTGACCAAACACTCCTGAAATTTGTATGGAATAATAAACCCCCCCACGGATAGCTAAAGCAATCCTTGGGAAGAAGAAGATGGGAGGCATCACCTTTCCCAACCTCAAACTGTACTACAAAGCAGCAGTAATTAAAACAGCGTGGTACTGGAATAAAAACAGACCTGTGGACCTATGGAATAGAGTTGAGTATCATGACACCCACCCTCAAAGATATGATCAGTTAATCTTTGATAAAGGTGCAAAGAGTCCAAACTGGAGTAAGGAAAGCCTCTTTAACAAGTGGTGCTGGGGAAAACTGGACAGCTACATGTAAAAAAAATGAATTTGTACCTGTGTCTAACACCTTGCACAAAAAATCAGATCAAAATGGATTAAAGATCTCAATATCAGACCTGATTCCATAAAGTAGGTTGAAGAAAAATATAGGAAAATCCCTCCAGGACATTGAAGCTAAAGACATCTTCAAAGGTGAAACACCATTAACAAAGCAACTAGAAGAAAATATAAATATATGGGACTACATGAAACTGAAGAGCTTCTGCACCTCAAAAGAAACAGTGACCAAGATAGAAAGACAGTCCACAGAATGGGAAAGAATATTCACCCAATACCCATCTGATAAGGGGTTAATATCCAGGATATATCAGGCACTGGCACAGTTATATAAGAAAAAAACAGCCAACCCCATTAGAAAATGGGGAGAAGAGATGAACAGAAACTTTGACAAGGAAGAAATCCGAATGGCCAAAAGGCATATGAAAAAATGCTCATCATCACTAATCATCAGAGAGATGCAAATCAAAACAACAATGAGATATCACCTCACACCACAGAGAATGGCCCATATCCAAAAGGGTAAAAGCAACAAGTGCTGGCGTGGATGTGGGGAAAAGGGGACTCTCATACACTGTTGGTGGGAATGTCGACTTGTACAACCTTTCTGGAAAACAATATGGACATTCCTCCAAAGACTAGAAATTGAGCTCCCCTTTGACCCAGCCATACCGCTCCTGGGAATATACCCTGGAAAGCCAAAAACACACAGCAGAAACACAATCCACACTTTTATTTTCATAGCAGCACTATTCACAATAGCCAGAACCTGGAAACAACCAGTATGCCTGAGAACTGATGACTGGATAAAGAAACTGTGGTACATCCACACAATGGAATACTATGCAGCTGTCAGAAAAAATGAAGTTATGAAATTTTCCTATAAATGGATGGACATGGAGAGAATCATGTTGAGTGAAATTAGTCAGAAGGAAAGAGAGAGACATAGAATGACTGCATTTATTTGCATGACATAAACATACCAGGTGATCTTACCAAAAGTGGAAATTACCACAAGCGCGTGGGAGTCAGGAGGTTTGGTAAGATAGAGAAGGGAACATGTGTGAATAAATGTCTAAAGATCTGATACCAATATAGAACTGAGCATTAAATACAGACAAAAAAAATGCAAATGATGGCTTCCTAATTGTATGTAGTGCAACCCACAATGTGTGGGAGAAGGAGGAGAGAGAGAGGGAGAGAGGGAGATAAAGAACCTGCCATTTAGGCAGGATGTGGGAGGGGGAGGGAATTGGGGACATGGGTGGTGGTTGAGGGGCACTGGTGGAGGGCGGGGTGCTGGAACACTGTGTGACCGAAACCCCCAAGCGTGAACAACATTGTAATTGTATATCTCACGGTGGTATAATAAAATGTTAAAAAATAAATAAATAAAAATAAAAAGATTTTAAGGGATATCTTGGAAATGAATTTATGAGCTTTATCTATCCTAGAAATAGAACTGTTTTAATTTTATACTATACATGTAATTTATTTTTATTTAATTTATTTTTGGATTAGGGTGAGAAAATTTAACTTTATGTATGTACCATATTAATCTTATCAAAATAATCAAAACCAGGGCATTTTCCATTGGTACACTTATTGATTCTTTTTTTAATTTTTTTTACAATTACAAAGATATACAATTAAAAAGTTCATATTTGAGTTTTGGTCATACAGTGTTCCACACCCATCCTGACACCAGTGCCCATCTCCCACCACCAACGCCCCCGGTTCTCTCCTCCCTCACCCAGGCCTCCTCTATGGCAGGTACTTTATTTCTTTCCCTTTCTTGCACTGTCTCTTTTCCTTCCCTTCCAGACTATGGATTAAAGAACATACATTAAAGGGTTGTCATGTGTATCTTTTGCCTCTATTTAATGCTCAGTTCTAGGTTGGCATTAGTACACTCGACAATTGTTGGCACACTGTTCCATTTTCTTTCTTACCTAGCCTCTGACTCCCACACGATTTGGACCTGTGTCTAACACCATGCACAAAAAAAATCTTATTGATTATTTTTCCAAAATATATTTATCTGTGATAGCTGAGAAATCGAAAATGCTGATGGACCACTGCTAAATCTTACTTAACCCTTCGGCATATTTAAATGCAACTAATAGGGGTGGAGAGAGTATACGAGAGGTAAGGTATTTGTCACATGTGACAACTCTAGTTCTATACCTGGCATCACCTATGGTCCTATTTGCTCCACCAGGAGTAACCCCTGAGCAGTACCAGGTATGCTCCTATCTCTAAAAAAAATGCAGCTAATATGATCTACCAAGCTATTGTCTTATTTATTTATATTTTTAGCTTGGATTTGAGGGCCATACCAAACTCTGCTCTGGATTTATTCTTGGCTCTGTGCTCAGGAATCACCCCCTGACAGAGCTGTGGAAACCACACAGGGTACCAGAGATAAAACCTGGGTCAGCCACATGTAAGGCAAGCACCCACCACCAGTACTATTGCTCCAGTCCCAAATTTATTATTTTATTGACAAATAACAGTTCATCTCAGTGATTTCTGTGAATTGGCTTGCTGTTTATTTTCTTTCTCATTATTTTGAGAAGAAAATATTATACTTAGTTTGAATAGTATTTAGTTCCAGAGAATTGCTGCAACTATTGACTATTAGAAGCAGATTTCAGAATGCCATAAATTTGAGAATATTATACTTTATTTTATCACTGACATGAATTGGATAATACTATATTAGTAGACATAGCTAACATCCAAGTCATGCACAATTAAAGAAAGAAATTTGTACATCAACAACCTATTCATCTATGGAAATAACTTATTTAGTAGGAAAAGTACAATCTCACAAACTCAGGACATACCATGGACAGAAAATCAAAAATCCAAGAAAGCTCACATAGAATCCCCAAAGGTCAAAATTATAAACCCACTACTGTGATTTGGATGAGGGGTACAGCTCAGTGGTAGTGTACTAGCCTTGAATCCATGAGATTCTGAGTTCAGCTTCTGGAATTATCAAGGAAAAACTTAAAAAATGATAGTAAGCAAGCAAGAAAATAAGAGCTATCCGTTCCCCTACCCCAACTTGACAAAGAATTTCAGATATGAAATAGAAAGGGATAGATAGGCCTTAGTTTAGCTATCAGATGTTTGAATTCCTGCCCTTTTCCTTAGTAGTTTTAAAGCCCCCCTTTTTTTCATGCATGTCATGGAGATAATTGCATTTACCCCATACAATTGAAATAAGCAATAAATAAAAGTGTTTGAAGATTGCTTAGAAAATGCTACACAATTGTTCTGACTCCACATATGCTTCCAATACAATGCTTTTCTCTCCTTCATAAGCATGTGTTGAAAAACTCCTACAAAGTACCTTTTCTGGAAGATAGAAAAATATAGGAACTACTTGAAATGGCGAGTACAATAGAAGAATATGAAAGAAAGATAATCGTGTTTATGTCCAGCAGGTGAAAACTTCTCTAGTTGGGATACTACCAAGTATCAACAAATCGAAATAACGTATGTGAGTCAGAGCTTGTATATAGTGGACAGTTTTAACACAATATTAGGCATGTCATTATTTTTCTAGGTGATGAGAATCCATAAAATGTTTCTCATGACCTGGAAAGATACAGTGAAAATTAATTTCAATGGTCAGCACGGTATACTCTGACGTGAAAAACAGAAGATGGAAAAGAGGTGTACATCAATAAAATGTTGAAAAATGAAAATTATAAAGATGAACAAAATTTAAAGTTATGACCACTAAATATTACAGACTGATTTCATGGAAAATAGGAAAGAGATTTAAACTTATTTTGAAATATTTAAACGTATGACAGTGAAGGTGCAGTTGACTTCAATGGAAATTAGTCATTCTAGTTCAGGCACGGTAAATTATTGAAATTCTAATATGATATAATATTTATTAAATCTAATATAATATTTAAAAATACTCAGGACAATGAGACTCTAGAATTAGAAAATAGGGTTGAATATAAAATAGAATTTTGGGAAGGCTCACTATTAAAACATACTAGGACATGTGATTTGCTTGAGTGATTTTTGAAGGATAAGAAGTAATGTGTCCTATCTAGAATGTGCTTTGAAATCATTGTCTTTTTTTCTCCAACCAGAAATACTTTCCTAGCTTGGGTCTGACTACTAGAGAGTTGACATTAATATTGAAGAAGCCTCTCCCCACTGCTTTCTTTTCTTTCTTGCTTTCCCCCAAATCACCACCACAATAATTACTATTGTGTATTCTTTCTCTGATTATTGTGTATTCTTTCTCTAAACAAATTGATATTTGTTTACAAACATAACAAAAGTAGGTTATTTTGGCTGTGTTACTCAGCATGTTTTGACAGATAAAACCAGAATCAACTAAATGCCATTATAATCAATGCAGCTTCTACCTACTGCTAGCCAAGATGTACATTTTTTAATATGACTGCATAGGTGTTGCAGACGACCCCCCACTCCATAAGGGCCTCCATTTTCCACATCCAGACTTCTCTTTCATCAGAACTCCACCCAGAAGACCAGCCTATCACAGTCCAGCTCATCGAGTTCCACCCTGCAACAGTCTTTTTTTAAATCCGGCTCAGGTATGCTGGGCCAGAGACCTACAGACATGGGGCAGAGCTGCTACTGGCTTTCCCTATGCCCAGCCACTCACGAGGCGCCCAGGAGGGATGGAGGGTTCTAGCCCTGGCCTGCCACCCCAGTAGAGCCTTGCAACAAGCCAGACAACCCCCCACTCTATGAGGGCCTCCATTTTCCACATCCGGACTTCTCTCGTCAGAACTCTACCCAGCAGACCAGCCTATCACTGCCCGGCTCGCATGGCCGCAAACGGCCGCGTGGTTCATCAATAAACGCTGGACTTAGAGATGACTACAAGAGTATGCTACCTGCACCTCAGAGCCTGGCAAGCTACCCGTGTTGTATTTGATATGCCAAATACCAGTAACAAATATAGACCTCATTCCGGAATGGATTGAGGCTCTTTATGTTCCTGGAGCAAGCAGAAACCTTGAGCTCTACTAGCATGAGACAGGACATTTGGAGATGTTACTGGGGCCCGCTCGAGCAAATCGATGATGAATGGGAAGACAGTGAGACAGACAGCGATAAGTGTTGCAAGTGTGGCTGCGGTACCCGGCTGCTCGGCAGGTGGTAGACAGGAGACAGGCTTGTCTACACCCAGGGCTATGCCCCATAGGCCCTGCATATTTGATGGCCTGTCATAGAAAAGACTGAGTCCCCTGGGATGAACCCAGAGCCACGGCAGAGCCTGACAAGCTACCAGCAGTGTATTCAATATGCCAAAAACAGTAGCAGTAATGGACATCATTTCCAGCAAATGGGGATGTTCCTGGTGCCTGCTTGAGCAAATTGATGAACAATGGGAAGACAAGTGATATCATATTATTATAATATAAAAATAACTATAAGAATATATATAATTGTGTATAAAATATATATTATATATGATATATATTGTATATATATGTATATATATAATTGTATTATGGGCTAGGAAGATACCATAGTGATAGGGTGCTTGCCTCGTATTCAGCCAACCTGGATGCAGAGCCAAGAGTTGACCCTGAGCACCACCAAGTGTGGCCCCAGATCCAAAACAAACTAAAACCCAAAGTCAGCAAGGACTCAGCTCACTGAGAACCAACTCACTAAGAGGGTTCCTTAGAATCTGTGAATGGCAGCAAGGGACCTACAATCCCCTATTCTTTAGTATCACTGTCTGTCTTCCCGTTCATCATCGATTTGCTCAAGCGGGCCCCAGTAACATCTCCATATGTCCTGTCTCATGCTAGTAGAGCCCAAGGGCATCTGCTTGCTCCAGGAACATAAAGAGCCTCAGTCCATTCCGAATGAGGTGTATAATTGTTACTGGTATTTGGCATATCAAATACAACACAGGTAGCTTGCCAGGCTCTGCTGTGATTCTTTAGTAGAAGTTAAAATATTTGGGAAGGAGGCCGGGGCAATAGTACAGCAGATAGGGCATTTGCCTTGCACGTGTCTGATCTGGGGTTGATCCCCGACACCCCATATGGTCCCCTGAGCAATGCATGGAGTAATTTGTGAGTGCACAGCCAGGAGTAACCCCTGGAGCATTGCCAGTGTGACCCCAAAAGCAAAATAATGATAATAATAACAGTATAATAATAATAATAAACTTTGGGAGGTGGGGGACAAATATGGCAGAGATAGAACATGCAGCAAAGTTGATTTTCTTTTTTTCTTTTTTGGGTCAAACCCAGGAATGCTCAAGGTTTACTCCTGGCCCTACACTCAGGAGTTACTCCTGGCAGTGCTTGGGTGTTGCAGGACACCTAAAAGCCTAGGCCTCTGCATCTGCCCTCTAAGTAATTAGACCAGAGAGAAATGCTCTTTGCCTCCAAGCAAGCAGCATGGCTCCCTGATAACTCAAAGGCAACTAAAATACAAAACTACCGTGAAGTAGAAGAGACTCTTGTCAAGGCTTGGAGAAATATTTAACTGGCATTAGTATTAGTCTTTGGTACAGAGACATGCCATCTAAGAAACCGCCTTCTCTACCCTATAAAGGCAATTCCAGGCAGATCTTGGCTCAAGATATTAGGTGAAGTGCTGGGAGAAATTACCTGAGGGCATTAGATCCTGCCTGCCAGGGGAGGTTACATTTAGCTTATAGCTTCTCCCAGCTATAAGCCTAAAAGCCTCTAAAAGCCTCCAGCCTGCTAGGAGGCTTTTAATTAGCTCTGGGTCCTTGTAAACAACCAGATGGTCTCCTGAAGTTGCTACATTCTATAGAGCTATTTTCCTGTTTTTCATCTCTAGATAGCCCAGCCCAGAATGGGCTGGGCTGGGGAGTTCAGGTGGATTTCCAGCTATAAAATAAGCTGCAAAGAAAGAAGCTCTCTTCTTTTTCCCCCTTTTGCCATTTCAGCTTCCCTTGGTGTTTTGCTACTCTGTCCCCTCCATTCTCTGTTGGGCCTCAACACGTGGTGGCAGCCATCTTGGCTTACACCTGGCTGGGGCCTAGCTGGGAACCCAGAGTCCGGAGGTTTTCCCTCCTCTTGGATTGTATATTGGAACCTGTGATAGTAAAGCCCTTTTAAAACTGCATCGGATTCCTGAGTCTTCATCCATTCCCAGTCGGCTCCGGAGGTAGAAGGGAACCTCGCTTCCAGACACTTGGGTAACCATATGGAATGCCGGAGAATCGAAACCAGGTCAGCAGTGTGCAAAGCAAATGCCCTACCCACTGTACTTTTGATCCAACCCCGAAAGTTGATTTTCTTGCCTTTGTGGAGAGTGGGGGAGTGGAGGAAGGTGTAAAAAACATGCAGTGCTCATGGGTAACTCCTGACTCTGCCCTCCAGAATTACTCCAGAAAGACTTGGAGGAGCATATGGTGTGCTGGGACTCTAACCTTGGTCAGCACATGTAAGACAAGCACTCTCTGTCCTCCCTGTACTCTCTTGGCCCTGTGGGTTTTCTTTCTATTTTTCTTTTTTTCCCTTTTTAATTTTTTTTTTTTTTTGGACCAGTGAGTGGTGCTCAGAGATTACTTGTGTCTCTGCATCAGGAATCACTCCTGGTAGACTCTGGGGCCTATAAATGGTTCTGGTAATCAAAACCATAGTCTATTCTCTGTACTATATTGCTCTGGCCCTATTTCTTCTTATTTTTTGTTCCTTAAACAAATTTCCGTGCCATTTTCCATAAAGATTATAGTATTTAGTCCTGTGGCTTTTGCCCCATTACTTTTTTTTTTTTTTTTGGGTCACATCCAGCAATGCTCGGGGGTTACTCCTGGCTCTTCACACTCAGAAGTTACTCTTGGCGATACTTGGGGGACATTATGGGATAGTGGGGATCAAACCCAGGTCTGCCATATGCAAGGCAAACTGCCCTACCTGCTGTGCTATCGCTCAGGCCCCTACCCCATTAATTTTATTTATTACACCCTGAGATTCTGCCCTATGGGTGTCGCAAGTGTGACTGACTGCAGTGCCTGGCTGCATCAGCAGGTGGCAGATAGGTGACAGGTTTGTCTATACCCAGGGCTCTGCCCTGTGGGCCCTGGATGGTTGATCATCTGACATCAAAAAGGACTTGGTCCCTGGGAATAACCCAGAGCCATGGGCAGAGCCTGGCAAGGTACCTGTGGTGTATTCTATATGCCAAAAAAGTAGCAATAATAAACCTCATTCCCAATGAGTGGAGATGTTACTGGCACCCACTTGAGCAAATCAATGAAAAACGGGAAGACAAGTGACAAGTGACATAAAATCTTAAAGATATTTTAATATATCACCCTTGATTAATGATAAATTAAAGAATAGGAAAATAAAGAATAGGAATCAAAGTTTTTGTCTAGAGAATATTTGCCAAAAAAAATGCCATAGTGGTTCAAAGTCAGAAGATTTCAGATGAAAATTCAATGAGCTTCCTATTAAAGAAGTCTTATTTTTTCCAAAAGAGTATTGATTTAAAATTATATAAAAGGGCAGAAAAATGATGCATGTGCAACATGAATAGCATCTCTACCATTGTCTAATTATCTTTAATAGTGTTCATCAGCCTCCTATACGATCAAGGATTTTACATATTTATTTTCCTTTGAGTTATCAAAGAACTCTGCAAAGTTCGTCTAATGTTATTTTATTCCAGAGGAATCCAAAGATAGTTTTCAAGTAGAATTTATAAATGTCAGAAAGGAGATGATATTGAAATCTAGAAGATCAATGTCCAGTTCTGGGGCTATATATCAATGTTTAATAAAAGTAGATACACTACACAAAGAGAAGTTCCTACTGTTTTCTTATCCATAATGAAAATATTTAATCTAATATATGTTAGGAACAAGTGAAAGGCTTGGAAAGAACATAGTAATAAGATAATAAAATTAAAATAAAAAGACAGAATCTTTGCTTTAATATTCATTGGTGTAAAAACTTGGCAATTATCAAATATTTATCAGCTCCATATTTCTACTGCTATTCTCCAACAGAACAGAGACAGAGATAAAATTGTTTTTTTCAACATCTGAAAACTTTAGCTTAAACTAAATTCAATATCTTAGTCAACTATGAAATCTTTACTGAATTTTACCAACAAAATACAAACTGAGAGTTGCTTGAGTTTTTAAAAAAACAAGTGTTGAAAAATGATCTGAATTTCAGGTGGAAGATATGTTGAGAAACAGTAAGCACCAAATGGCATATTTAATCTTTATGATAACAAGCTTTCACTGATAGGCTATAGGATTTTCTCCTGTGCAAAAGCAATAGGAAAGCATGAAGTGTTTAGAGCTCTGCATAACAAGACATAAGGAAAATTAATCTGGCAGTGATAGATATAAGGTGCATTGAATCAAAGAAGAACTGGAATTGGGAAATCTAACAGATACTTATTCTAATATACTAAGCAATACAAAAACAATCAAATAGTATAGCAACAGAAATAAAGCCCATAGAGATAGATTATTTAGCAGATAAATAACTATGGTGAAAATATTAGTGTACCTCAAATACAGTAACAAATATAGTGTGAAGATTAATCAGTGCGATCATTATGTGCATTTTAATGTTTCTCTCAATCTAGTATCTGAAGATAATCTTTCTCAAGACAGTAAGAGAAATATTCATTTGTTTCCAGCTATTACAAAATTGCAATATGTAATGGTATGCCAAACACATGGGTAGTTAAATTATTCTTTGTCAGAGCTTGCCAAGCACATTGAAAAAGTTGCAAAACACATTTGAAAATGCCATGTGGATGCATTTGGAACTCTATGAACACTTCTTACAAAGGCAATTGTGGCTGTGACACAAGTAAATTCAGTGAATGCTGAAGTTTGGCCAACTGGTATTAGACATCCTTTCTTATAACATGTATTTTATTTTTTTAAAGTATTTTATTATACCACTGTGAGATATTCAATTACAAAGACATACAATTAAAAAGTTCATATTTGGGTTTTGGTCATACAGTTGTTCCAGCACCCATCCCTCCACGAGTGCCCATTTCCCACCACCAATGTCCCCGATTCTCTCCCCCCCCTCCCCAGCCCGCCTCTATGGCAGGTTCTTTATTTCTTTTTTTTTTTTAAACATTTTATTATACCACCGTGAGATATACAATTACAACGATGTTCACATTTGGAGGTTTCGGTCACATAGTGTTCCAGCACCCGCCCTCCACCAGTGCCCATCTCCCACCACCCATGTCCCCAATTCCCTCCCCCTCCCCCCCCATGGCCTGCCTAAATGGCAGGTTCTTTATTTCCTCTCTCTCTCCCTCTCTCTCTCTTCCTTCTCCCTACACATTGTGTGTTGCACTACATACACTTAGAAGCCGTCATTTGCATTCTTTTGCCTGTATTTAATGCTTAGTTCTATGTTGGTATCAGAACTTTTTGACATTTATTCACACAATAACATGTATTTTAACAAAAAACAAACTTTGTCTAAATCTTCCTGTTCTGTTTATGTGCACAATAAGTACCCTTTAGTGTTTCTGCCTTCTTATGTACTGATGTATACGGTTTGTGAGTGTTTGCTATTTGTGAGTAAGGAGATATGGGGGGGATAACTTTCCCTTACCTCCCTCCTACAGGAGATAAAGTATTTCCCTTCATACATCCTACTCAGGCTTGATTCTGGGCATCCTCTTAGGTCCCCTGAGCATCACCAGGAGTGGTTCCTGAGCACGGAATCAGGAGTAAAGCCTGAGAAATGCCAAGCATGTCACACACACACACACACACACACACACACACACACACCCCAAAAATAAACTATATCACTTACATTTTAAATAAACTATATCACTTTACATTTTCTTCCCTGCTACTTTGGAGTTACTTTGCAGAAACTCTTCTTGCCAAATATGAACTGAGTCCGTGAACACACATGCCTGGTATACTTTGTACTAAAATTCCATTCTCCTTTTAATTATTCAGTTTAAAGTCAAGTGACAACTGCTGTGGTACTGTTTTTGCCATTTCCAAGGCATTTTAATAACCAAACACATGGAGAACTGGGGATGAAGAAAGGAGGTATGGGAGAATGAACCATAGATATTTCTCAAATTCAAAGCAAAAGAAAATGATAAATAAGTCATTCTGTACCCATGTACTATACACACACACACACATATATATATATATATATATATATATATATATATATATATATATCTTTTTAAAAATAGCCAGGGGAACTAAAATCAAATGAAAGGGACCTCTTAGAATCTGACACTTTTCCTCCTCCTCTAAACTTTGCAAACATGCATTTACTCTGAGAACACAGTATACTCATTTTCTTTTGATTTCAGTTAAATTAAACAAGAAAAATATGTTGGCTTGAACAACTTTTAACAATACACGAGTGTATAGAGTATAGAGAATAAGCCTCTCTCTGCCTTTTTGGCTTAATACTTCTGCATTTACTATCATTTGTGAAATATTTAAGTCTGTATAAATGTGCACCATATATTCTACTACAATTTTATTTTTGTCTTTTAAACAATTTGTGATGAGATTCTCCATTTTGTCTTATAGCTTTCTATTTTATTCAACAATATATAGTGAATATATTTCTTTAGAGTCTAATTTGATTATTTTTATGGTTCTACATTTCCTTTTATGGATATTGTGTAATATTTCACATTTTCTTGTTTTCTTTAAAAAACTACATTAGCAATGTGGTTTGGGCTTACTTACATAGATATTTTAATATATGTGCTTAAGTAATTTGTAGAAATAAGATTTCCATGTATCTCTCAGCATGTTAAAGATTTCCCCTATATATTCTCACTCATTTATACACCACACACACACACACACACACATTTTCCCTTCATGATCTCTATAGACTAGAGCAGATATTTGAGGTAAATATTTAAAATGTTATAATCAGGGTCTAAGCATCAAGTATAATATTCACTAATTTTATACTTTTATAGAGCATTTTATATGAGACCATTTCTTACCCATTAACTTAATTCTGAATATTCATTGAAATATTCAGTGAATATTCTTATTCAATATTCTTATCCCAAATTATATCTATATATCTTGTTTGTTTTGTGGACCAGTATCTTCTTTTACTTGACATTCATCAACATGCTGGTGATGCTATTTTATCTTTTGCTTTTCTTCCAGCAATTTTTAGTGTCATCCAGTCTCTGCAGCAAAGAACAAAGCTACAGTGGAAATGACAGCTTCCCTAGAAGCCATCTAAGTATCTTCCTACGCTCAGGATTTGTTTGTTCTTTTTAGGAGATCAGAAAACACAAAACATGGGCTCCATCTGACAAGATGCTGGGTGAACTCATTTTTAGGAGATGTCATGCTGTGCATGACAGTTTTGCAGTCAGTATTGTGTTTGGGGAGAATGGAAGGGAGAATGGCACAGTGTTGTAGCATTTAATGTTTTCTTTGCAATATCTTTGATATTTTAAAGGAATTATTTTGGGGAATAATAGGGTTTGTTGCCACTTTGAAAGAAAAACAATGGTCATAGTGCTGAAATGACAATCTTATGAAATATAGCTAAGTTATTAATTAAGGATTTAAGTGTGCTCTAATAATGAAAAGACTTGAAATAGATAAGAAATTTAAAAAAATGAAGCAAAGTCCATACATCCTGAGTTATTGTTAAAAATATTTGAACTCCATGTAGCTGAAAAGAACTTCTGCCTTTATAATTGATATTATAATTAGTGAAGATAGAGTTTATACAATCTTTCCTTTAATAATATTTATAAAAATAAGAAAACTTTGAATTTTCGTAATGTATTTATTTTCTGAACACTTAGATAGAGAAAGGCATATGCTTTCATGGACAACTGATAATACAGAATATGTAACCAATTAATAGGTTACGTGCATAGATCAATGATGTCTATTATTAATGGGAAAAGGTATCCCTGTTTGGGGGTTTGCTTAGTCTTGTTTTGGGTTCATACCTGGTGATTGATGTTCAGGGGTTATTCATGGCTCTGATAGTGTTTAGAGTTCATACAGATGATGGATCAAACCCAGGTCAGAAGAATACAAAGCAAGTGCCTCACCAACTTTACTATCTCTCTGGGCCAAATTGATGAACATTTTTAAATGAGGTGCTGTCACAAGAAATAAAAATCAAAGAGTTACTAGAACAATAACCATCCTATATAGGAAATAGGCTACATAAAATTAAAGCTATATTCCATGCTCTTAAGCGACACCAGTTGAAAATCAGGTTGATGAATCACTTTTGTGTTTTGGGCAGTCCACATTATCTCACTCCTGTCTTCCCGTTCATCATCGATTTGCTATAGCTGGCACCAGTAACATCTCCATATGTCCTGTCTCATGCAAGTAGAGCCCAAGGGCACCTGCTTGCTCCAGGAACATAAAGAGCCTCAAACCATTCTATCAGGTCATGGGAATGAGGTCTATAATTGTTACTGGTATTTGGCATATCAAATACAACACTGGTAGGTTGCCAGGCTCTGCCGTATGGGTAGCGTACTCTTGTAGTCATCACAAAATCCAGCATTTATTTATGAACCATGCGGCCGCAAGTGGCTGCGAGAGCTGGGCTGTATAGGCTGGTCTGCTGGGTAAAGTTCTGATGAAGGGAAGTCCGGATGTGGAAAATGGAGGCCCTCATGGAGTGGGGGTCATCTGGCTTGTTGCGAGGCTCTGCTGGGGTGGCAAGCCAGGGCTAGAACCTGCCATCCCTCCCAGGTGCCTCATGAGCGGCTAGGCACAGGGAGAGCCAGTAGCAGCTCTGCCCCATGTCTGTGAGTCTCTGGATCAGCATACCTGGGCCAGATTAAAATACAGATAATACACACATTTTCTGTATTATTGAATTTTCTCCTGTAGTACTCACTAATCATGGGTAGAAATAATATTTATGAGATATCCCAAACATCCTTGAGGTAATTATTTTAAACTACTTAAGCTTTAATAATCTGGAAATCCTAAAATGCAAAAATGAAAGAAAATATAGCATAGTACTTGAAATTTAAGAGTAACAAGGATATATTATAAAATACAAGATATTAATTTTCCTTCTTTCCTGTTTTCATAATATCTTCTCTATACACTGAGGTAAAGAAGAATTGTGTTGGTCTCTGACGCATGTATTGTAAACTAGATGTATATGAGTGTTGTCCCCAGTACTGAAACTATGCCAATCCAAATAAAATGCTGCCTTATTACTTTTCAACAACTTAAATTGCTCCATGAAAGGACCAATTTACTTAAAATACCAGAGCATCTGGAAAAATATATTTTATTTAGAATTTGCCTACCAGCCAAGTCGTAAAGAAATTCCAGAAAACACCGCCTAGGGTTTCAAGATAAGTTAAGCCAAACTATGATTCAAGAACAAAACATTTGGCTAAAGTGACACTTATCCAATTACACCCAAGTTATAAGTATATCAGCATATTAAAGACCATTCAATACTCTTGAGAATAATTCTAAAGTTATGATGGACAGAAATTCTCCTTGTTCAAAGCAACTTGCTTTGACTACAAAATCTATATATTATGGTTCTGAGAACTTGTCCCCTAGATTCTGTATCAAGGAACATAAATGAGAAGCTCTAAGTTTCTGATTACTTTTTTATACACACAAAGACATTTAAAATTGTATTATAATGCCACAGTTCACCAGGATGTTCATAATTCAGTTGTTTGAACCATAAAATGTTCCAACACCAATCCCTCCAACAGTGTACCTTTTCCTCCACCAAGGACCAAGTTTCCCACCCACCACAGATGCTCACTCCAGGAATACTAAGAACCTCAAACCATTCTTTCAGGTCATGGGAATGAGGTCCATAATTGTTATTGGTTTTTGGCATATCAAATAAAACATGGGTAGCTTGGCAGGCTCTGCCGTGTAGGTGGTATACTCTCAGTAGAAGGCACTCACCTCCAGCATCCACTGAATGAAAATCAACGGGGAAAGATCAGGTTTTATCTTGGATGGAGCTCTGGGGAGCTGTGGAGTCCGGATGCTGAGAATGACTGACCTCATGGTGTGGGGGGTTGCTCTGGATTCTTGCTAGGCTCACTGGGATGAGGGCCACAGCGTGAACCTGCCTAGAACTGTATACAACCTATAAATGTGGAAGATCCTGGGAAGGACCCGATCCTAACATCCAGTATTATCTAAGACTGTTGCGCAGTTGCTCTGCAGCCCTGCGCCAATGGAACTGACGGTGTGGAGTGTCTTTCTCCCAGGATTGCTGGCATGGAAGTGGAGTAATGGGAGGAGGAGCCCAAATCCACGCTCCAAGTCCAGCCAGTGTGGCCTCTCCCCCACACGTGGAGGAACCTTTGGAGCTATGCTGAACTCGGTCAGGTCAGAGGTCATAAGTCTTAATTTCAGGTGGCAAATGTCCTCACATACCAACTCTCAGAACGGCACTTGTCTTTGCAGATCCTTCCACCAAGGCACACTTTTCACCATTTATTCTTAAATCCCTTTCTTTCAAAAGACAAACACTACATCTCTTCCTTCAACTAACTGTGCTGACAAAAGGGAAGTATTACTTCTTTTGAAGGACCGTAGATCCTCACCTGAAAGTCCTTAGGGTTATCACTGTCGGACATGTGAAACAAAGAAACTGTGAGCATCTTTTAGACAAACCCTTGTGTGTTTCAGCTCTTGAGTTTGAGGCACTACAAAGCGAAATAGCATGCACATTTATGGTATTCAGCATGCTTACAAGGAGTCTTGGAAAGGATTTTCTGTCTCTTTGTAAAAATGTTTATCTCTTACATTTACTTGATCTGAATGATTTTTATTGTTTTAATATCAGTTTTGACTCAGCAAAATTAACTGGAGGAGCAAATATAGCTTATATAACTCCTGCTTCCCTGCTTGCAGCAACATCCCGGTACATATGTTGCAATTCATGCACATAGATTGACAGATTGCTCATTACCACCTGAAGTTCACAGTGTACATTAAGATTTACTTTTCAATGCAGTCTATAGCATAGGTACCAAAATTTATTTGGTCTACTGCCTATTTTTGAGGAGAAGTATTATTCAGTGCCTCCCTGTAGTGCCTGAGGTTTCTCTGCAGCTCACCGGCATTCCAGCACATCCTGTGAACATTATCATTTGCTTTGGGAAACACTGGAAATACATAAAACATGTATCAATTATTACACCGTACAAAACAGTTTCACTGCCTTAGAATTCATTGGTTCTCTGCTAATTTATCTTTCACTTCCAATCCCTGGATGCTACTGTTCATTTTGAATTGTAGCTATAATTTTGACGACTCTGCTCAGCATTTTCAGGTGGCTTTGTTTCACTTAGTAATGGTCTTTCATATTTCTCCATGATTTTTCTTAGCCTTATAGACCATTTCTTTTAATAAATAAGGAATAAATAGTGAATTTATTAATACTGAATTATTTAATACTGAATAAAGGACTCGGCTGCCCTAGGTTTGGACAATTATGAGCAGAGCTGTTCAAAATTGGCATATTTATTCTATTATGTGAACATGTTTTAGTTTATTTGAATAAATATCAATGACTAAAATTTCTGGATCATATAATAAGGATATGTTTATTTATTAATAGTTTCCAAGAATATCTTGCAAAGTATCCATGACATCAATTTTTTGCTAATTCTCACTAGCAAAGAATTAAGATTTCTTTGGACTTAACATATTTACTTGCATTTGGAGTTTGACCTGTTCTATTGCTGTGAAGTGGTATTTTTAATTTTTAATATGTAATTTCCTACTTAGATAAAAGCTATATTTTAATATATTCATATATAATTTTATAGAGACTGGAGAGATATCTATTGACTGTGATCCAATTTGTAATCAGGGTGTTATTTTTATTTAAGCTAAGTTTTGAATTCTTTATGTGTCATGAATAATTTAGGAGCTGTGCCTTTTGCCACTATTCTTTCACACTCTGTTCATTGCCTTCTGATTTTCTTCTTTTGTCGTTGTTGTTTGGGGATCACACCTGGTGATGCTCAAGGGCTACATCTGGCTCTGCACTCAGAAATCACTAATATTCTCGGACGTTATTAATACAGGTGCTCTGAGGACCCTATGTGATGCTGGGGATCAAAGCCAAATGGCTGCATGCAAAGCAAATTCACTGGCCCCATTACCTAAATCTCTTGAGATGGACTTTATATCTTATTTATATTTTTATAAATATATTAAAGTCTGTATTTTAATTTATGCATTGTGCATTTGTTTTTTTTTTTTTTTTTGGGTCACACCCAACAATGCTCCAGGGTTACTCCTGACTCTTTGCTGAGGAATTACTACTGGCGGTGCTTGGGGGACCGTACAGGATTCTGGGGATCGAACCCGGATCAGCAGTGCAAGGTAAATGCTCTTCCCACTGGATTATTGCTCCGACCCCCTGGTGTTGTATCTATAATCACTCAGATCCATGGTCATTTAGAATTTACCCCCAATTTTGTTAGAAATTGTTATTTCTAACAATTCTTATCAGTTTTAAATTTATAACACATTAAAATTATTTATTAAGTTAATTTGCTTTTGCTTCACACTTGGAGATATTTCAAGTGGTTTTGCTGGGCATAATCACAGATATCTTGACTTTGCATTTTTTTCTGGGATTTAACTTTGCTAAATTAGGATTCCTGGCAGTAATTTATCATCATTTGAATATATTTTCCTATTTGACTCCTGCATTTATTACCAACATTTTAATTGATTGTCATGAAGAGATATTAATTTATTTGTCTTTTCTCTAAAATAATTTTCAGAAATTTCCTTTCTTTGTTGCTGTAATAATCATTTTCACCAATTTTATTTATGATGGGCCAACAAAACTACTCCTGTCATATTAATCAACCATATATATATGTACACATCCCGTGAACATTTATCTTTATATATAGAAGGTTTGGTTGTAGTGTGTTTTGATTTTTTTTTTTTTTGCTTTTTGGGTCACACCCGGCAATGCTCAGGGATTTCTCCTGGCTCTGCACTCAGGAATTACTCCTGGGAGTGCTCGGGGGGACCATATGGGATGCCGGGATTGAATCCAGGCTGGCATGGGCCGGCCACATGCAAGGCAAATGCCCTACCTGCTGGGCTATCGCTTCGTCCCCTGTGTGTTTTGAATTTTACATGTATGTTCTTATGAGGCTCCCAGGAGGCAAGATGGGTTTTGTTAGTGGGCCTATCACCTCTGTAAGGCCTCAGAAGCAGCTGGATGAGAGTCGCCACCATAATAGCCGCCGCTTTGTGGTCTGGACCCGGTACATTAAACTAGTGGAACCAATCATGTTCTAGAATATATTACAATCTACAATGTAAAAAGGGAAGGCGAGAAGGAGAGAGAGAGAAAGAGAGAAAGGAGATAAAGAACCTGCCATGGAGGCAAGCTGGGGAAGGGGAGGGAGGTGGGGATATGGGTGATGGGAGATACGCAGGGGTGGAGGCATGGGTTTTGTAACACTGTAGAATCAAAACTCAAACAGAAACATTTTGTAATTGTATATCTAATAGTGGTATAATAAAATATTAAAAAATGTTTAGCATGGTATGCAGTAATTACTTGCATCCAGTGGGACACTCACCATACACTGGCAATAAGACTATATTATTTTGAGAGTAAATAGCCTCTGCTTTGTCTTTTCCTAAGCATTTTAAATCCATCAAGAGATATGTACATGAAAATACATATGCACCTGCTATAAAATCATGCAACCTTATTTAGTTCTACCTCGCTAGAGGGCAAAGATCATAAAGAAGAAAGTATAAGACAGAGGATTTTATAAATCTATTTTTAAATTTAGCTTATTTTTACCAAGTTGTGTATTTGGATATTATCACTGTATCACTGTCTTCCCGTTCATCATCGATTTGCTCGAGCGGGCACCAGTAACATCTCCATATGACCTGTCTCATGCAAGTAGAGCCCAAGGGCACCTGCTTGCTCAGGGAACATAAAGAACCTCAAACCATTCCATCAGGTCATGGGAATGAGGTCTATAATTGTTACTGGTATCTGGCATATCAAATACGACACTGGTAGCTTGCCAGGCTCTGCCGTATGGGTAGCATACTCTTGTAGTCATCTCAAAATCCAGCATTTATTGATGAACCATGCGGCCGCTTGCAGCCATGAGAGCTGGGCTGTGATAGGCTGGTCTGCTGAGTGGAGTTCTAACGAGGGGGAAGTCCAGATGTGGAAAATGGAGGTCCTCATGGACTGGGGGTCGCTCTGGCTTGTTGTAAGGCTCTGCTGGGGTGGCGGGCCAGGGATAGAACCTGCCATCCCTTCCGGGCGCCTCATGAGCGACTGGGCACAGTGAGAGCCAGTAGCAGCTCTTGGATATTAGAAACTATCAAACCATAAATTAAGAAATTTTAGTGATTTTTTTAAAAATGTTTTACGGTAAGAGTGTAATTTCCACTGAATTGGGAATAAGAGTACCATAGTTTTTTTGTTATCTCTACTCTTCATCCCTAGTAATTAGGACAAGTTTTGGGTGATGCCCTACATATTAGTCCTGGATTTTTTTCATTTCTGATTAGGAATTGTTAGTCTCCTTTCTAAAATCCATTTGCATATCCTTAGGTAAAAAAATTTTGGCCAAAGAGATTTCTTTCTTTTGTAAACACAAAACTCTTCTTTTACTAGTTTTTTTTTATATATAAAACAAAATGGTGGTATATGCATGAAATGCATTTATTGAGTGTTTTTTTAATGATACCATTGTGAAATATGCAATTTAATAACTGTTCATGATTAGGCTTCAGTCATAGAGTGTTCCAGTACATTTCCCACACCAATGTCCACTGATTCCCTCTCCCCTTCCTCAGCCTGTCTCTATGGCAGGCACTTTTCCTCTCTCTTTCTCTCTCCTTTCTCTCTCTCCCCCCCCCCCTCTCTCTCTCCCTTTTCTTACACATTGTGGCTTGCATACATACATTTAGGGGTTACCATGTATATCCTTTTGCCTACATTCAATGCTCAATTTTAGACTGGTTTTACGTTTCTAACAATTATTTTTTTTCTTTCTTTTTTAATTTTTTACATTTAATATTTTTTATTATACCACCCTGAGACACAAATTACAAGGGTGTTCATAGTCGGTTCTTGGTAATACAGTATTCCAGCACCCATCCCTCCACCAGTGCCCCGTTTCTACCACCAATGTACTCCACCCCTTCCAACCCACCCCCAGGCTGCCTCAATAGCAGGTAGCCCCATTTCCTCTCTTTTCTCTCTCTGTCTCTACATCTCTCTCCCTCTTCTTTTACACATTGTGGCTAGCCCTGCAGATATTTAGACTTTTTCACTTAAGTCTCTTTGTGTATACTCAATGGTAAGTTTCAATCTGCCATTACCGCTTCCCACACATAGTAAAACACTGGTATCTATTTATATCCTATTAATAGATGCAGTCATTCTATATCTGTCCTTTTCCTTCTGACTAATTTCACTCAGCATGATAGTCTCCATGTCCATCCATTTGCAGGTAAATTTTATAATTTCGTCTTTTGTGACAGCTGCATAGTATTCCATAGTGTAGATGAATCACAGTTTCTTTAGTCAGTTTTTTTTTCTTTAGCACAGTTTCCTATAGCCTCCCAATTCTGCAACAAGAAGATCTGGAATACCTCAACAAACCTATCTCCATTGAGGAGATGGAATCGGAAATCAAAAGTCTCCCCAAACACAAAGGCCCAGGTCCAGATGGATTAACCAGTGAATTCTACAAAACCTTTTTTTTTTAATACACCGACCGCACAACACTCGCACCCATCCCCCACCAGCCCCATTCCCAACACCAACCCCCACTCCCCCCCTCCCCCCCCCCCCGCCTCTAGCATTCTTTACTCTTCCTACACAGACAACACGATCATCATATCCCAACACCAAACGTATACAACAAAGCACACTGTCCCCGTCCTACCCAACCACGCCAAAGTTCCACTAAAGACAAGAGCGCACAGCCAACACGCACCCCCGCAAACCCCACCCCACAGACCCCACCCCTCCCTCCCCGCCCCGCACCCAACACGGACACCCCACCCCCCAAAACTCCCGACTAGAAAACCCCCCCCCCCCCCCCCACACCCCCCCCCCCCCCCCACCCCCACCACCACCCAAGAAACACCACGCCCACCCCACCCCCCCCACCCAACCTTTCTTGACTGTCAGGCCGCCCACCCCACAAATGCTAGGGGCGCACCCGCCCGGACCCCAGCGCGGCCCCCCCCCCAAACCCATCCCCCCCCGCCCCACGGCCAGCCCCGCCAGCCGCGCCACCCCCAGCCCGGCCCGGCCCGCGCCGCAGGCCACCAAGCCGACAGAAAGACCACCCCACTACGACCCCGACCCCCCCAGCCCCCCCCGACCGGCTTGCCTTGATCTGGCTGAGGCCGCACAGCGTCGGACAGCAGGGCAGTGGGCGACACACTCCTCCGACCCCCAGAGGCGACCGGCCCCACCCCAAACCCACGCCCCCCCCAGCACCAGCCGGCGCCCAGCCCCCCAGCCCCGGAGGCCCGGCGGCCCGCGCCCCGGCCACCAGGCCGCAGAGGGGGAGGGCCGACACTCTACAAAACCTTTAAAGAGGACCTACTCTCAATTCTTTTTTAAGCTCCTCCGGCCAATTGAAGAAACAGAAACACTCCCAAATAGCTTTTACGAGGCACATATCACCCTGATACCCAAAGCAGATAAAGATGCCACAAAAAAAGGAAAACTACAGACCAATCTCCCTGATGAACACAGATGCTAAGATCTTCAACAAAATACTAGCAAATAGAATCCAAAGAGTCATTAAAAGATTATACACCATGACCAAGTGGGATTCATCCCGGGAATGCAAGGATGGTTCAACATCCGCAAGTCAATCAACATAATATATCATATCAAAAAAAAGAAAAATAAAAACCATATGATCATATCAATAGATGCAGAGAAGGCATTTGACAAGATTCAACACCTGTTCATGATAAAAGCTCTCTGTAAAATGGGGATTGAAGGAACTTTTCTCAAGATAATCCAGGCCATTTACTACAAGCCCACAGCAAGCATCATTCTCAATGGGGAAAAACTGAAAGCATTCCCCTTAAGATCAGGGACAAGACAAGGCTGCCCCTTCTCACCACTTCTATTCAATATAATACTGGAAGTACTTGTCATAGTAATCAGGGAAGGAAAAGACATTAAGGGCATCTGGATAGGAAGGGAAGAAGCCAAGTTGTCACTATTTGCAGATGACATGATATTAAGCCTGAAAACCCTAAACTCTCTACCAAGAGGCTCCTAGAAATAATACATTCCTATAGTAGAGTGGCAGGGTTCAAAATCAATACAAAAAGTCAATGGCCTACCTATATGCAAACAGGGAAAGAGAAGAAAGGGACATTAAAGAAACTATCCCATTCACAATTGCGCCACAGAAAATCAAATACCTAGGAGTCATTTTTTTCAAAGAATGTAAAGGATCTCTTAAAGAAAACTACAAAACATTACTTAGGAAATAAAAGAGGACCTGAGGAAATGGAGACACATTCCCTGCTCATAATTTTAACATTATCAAAATGGTAATACTCCCTAGAGCTTTATACAGATTCAATATGGTTCCTATAAAGATACCCATGATGTTCTTCAAAGAAATTGAACAAAGGCTCCTGAAATTTGTATGGAATAATAACCCCCACAAATAACTAAAGCAATCCTTGGGAAAAAGAAGATGGGAGATATCACTTTCCTCAACCTCAAGCTCTACTACAGAGCAGTTGTAGTTAAGACAGTGTGGTATTGGTATAGAGACAGACCCGTAGACCTATGGAATAGAACTGCATATCCTGAAACACACTCTCAAATATACAACCATTTAATCTTTGATAAATGAGCAAAAAATATTGAGTGGAGCAAAAAAGCCTCTTCAACAAATAGTGCTGGGAAAACTGGGCAGCTACGTGTAAAAAAATGAACTTAGACCTCCTTCTAATGCCATGCACAAAAGTCAGATCAAAATGGATTATAGATCTCGACATGAATCTATAAGGTACATCGAAGAAAACATAGGAGAAACGCTCTACGACATCGAAACGAAAAGTATCTTTTAAAGACTACACACCACTGACAAAACAAATGGAAGCAAAGATAAATAAATTGGATTATATACAATTGAAAAGCTTCTGCACCTCAAAAGAATTGGTGACCAAGATACAAAGACAATCCACAGATTGGGAAAGATATTCACCCAATACCCATCTGACAAGGGGTTAATATCCAGCATATATCAGGCACTGGTAGCCCTTCACAAGAAAACAAAAACAACCAAACCCATCAAAAAATGGGGAGAAGAAACGAACAAAAGCTTCCAAAAAGAAGAAATTTGAATGACCAAAAAGGCATATGAAAAAGTGCTCTTCATCTTTAATCATCAGGGAGATGCAAATCAAAACAACAATTAGGTACCATCTCACACCACAGCGACTGGCACACATCCAAAACAGCAAGAGCAATGATGCTGGCATGGATGTGGGGGAAAAGGGACGCTCATCCACTGTTGGTGGGAGTGCCAACTGGTCCAGCCCTTTTGGAAAACAATATGGGCATTCCTCCGAAAAGTAGATATCTAGCTCCCATTTGATCCAGCAATAGCACTCCTGGGAATATACCCGAGAGACCAAAAAACACATAGCAGAAACACTATCTGTACTCTGTACTTCTTTATTCATCTCTGCGCTATTCACTATAGCTAGAATCTGGAAACAATTTTTTTTAAGTTTACAAAAGTTTACAAAAGTGTTTCTTTTGTGAACACTCCTTTTGTAAACAAAAAGGAGTATGGGGTCAGGTAATTGTGAGTTAGTTTGACTATGACAATGAAATGATATTGCCCTGGACATTCCATCATATTTTCTTTTTTTTTTAATCCGGCCCAGGTATGCTGATCCAGAGACTTACAGACATGGGGCAGAGCTGCTACTTGCACTCCCTGTGCCCAGCTGCTCAAGAGGCACCCGGGAGGGATGGCGGGTTCTAGCCCTGGCCCGCCACCCCAGCAGGGCCTCACAACAAGCCAGATGACCCATCCCCACTCCATGAGGGCCGCCATCTCCCACATTGATTTCCCTCTCCTCAGAACTCCACCCAGCAGCAGACGCGCCTATCACAGCCCGGCTTGCTCAGCTACACGCGGCTGCATGGTTCATCAATAAATGCTGTATTTAGAGATGACTACAAGAGTATGCCACCCTCATGGCAAGCCTGGCAAGGTACCCGTGTTGTATTTGATATGCCAAATGACAGTAGCAATTATATTAGGTCATTCCGATGACCTAATATAATTGTCTGAGGCTCTTTATGTTCCTGGAGCAGGCAGACGCCCTTGAGCTCTACTAGCATGAGATAGGACATATGGAGATATTACTGGTGCCCGCTCGAGCAAATCGATGATGCACAGGAAGATAGTGGTAGTGGTAGTGGTAGTTTCTATTAGATTCATCTACTACCCCAGACCCTACAAGGGACTGGGTGGTACCAGAACGAGAGCCACCCTGGCTATGAAATGGGACCCTTAGTGTAAATCCTTCTATGGCCCAAATGTTTAAAGTGTAGGTTCCCATTAAATACAGGCAAAAAGAAACAAATGATAACCTCTAAGTGTATGTATTACAATCTGCAATATGTAAGAGAAGGAAGAGAGAATGAGAGAGAAAGAAAAGGAGAGAAAAAGATAAAGAACCTGCCATACAGGCAGGCTCCAGGGATGGTGAGGGAATCGGGGACATTGGTGGTGGGAAATGGGCACTGGTGGAGGGATGGGTGCTGGAACACTGTAAATTCAAACTTGATCTCACGGTGGTATAATAAATTATTAACAAAAAAGAAAAATAATAAATAAAAAATGTAGGTCCCAACAGGGGCCTGAATCGCCACTAGTATGAAGCAGAGAGAAAGACTTAAGAAGTGGCCTGGGACAGAGCAAATGTGCTTGCTACCAAAGACAGGACCTTGAGGGTATTACATGATCTCCTCATGAAAGTGTATTATATATATTTGATCTAGGGTATAATTATTAGGCCTCTCTCTCCTGATGTGTTTAAATAAGAATACTAGATATAGTATTGCTTATTAGCTTGGGAGGAGGAAAGCAGAACTCTGCATTAACATATCTTAAGCTTAAGTCACAAGGATATGGTAAAGAAGTTCGAGTCAGTTATGACTTTGTGAGGCCCTGTCCCTAGGGATGTCAGAGGGTTTTGGCTCTAACAGGTGGGAAGATATAGCAGACAGTAGAGAGTAACCCATGTGTGTGGGTGAGTGTACATGGTCAGGGCACCTGGCCGAACATGCTCTGTATGTTTGCCAGCTGGTGTGGTGATGGCAGAGTGTATGTAGCTCTTGGCAGAATCAAAGAGTTTTTGGATTATTTAAGCTGGATACGTGTGGCCTTTTGTTAATCATTTGGCCCCTAGGCATGACTAGGGAACTTAACAGACCCCAATATTTTTGGAGACCCACATGGACCCATAAGATAAGACTCTTCATATGTATTGGTTTGCTTACATGCACATTATTTTATTATATAGTGTATAGTGATTATAAGGTAACCAGGAATAATATAATGTGTTATATAAATACAGACTTCTACATGCATTTTGTACTTAACTAGAATTCATAAAAAGAGAAATTTTCATGGATTCCATACATATTTATGGAGCACCCACTATTCTATTCAGATAAATTGAGCTGCAAACATATCGAGTTATATGGACTCTGTTTTTTTCAGTGGATATAGAAAATAATCAAATACATGTATATTTGGTATGCAACTATTATTTCACATAAAATATCTTATTCAATATACGCTTTATTTTAAAACTGAAATGTAATAGCATTTTCAATAAATGTAGTTCTATAGTAATACTTTCTTTAGCTTGGAAGTTGTAGGCAGATTATTTTCAGACCTTTTTTTCTAAATTCTACCCTTATTTAGAGGGTCTAAAGTAATTAGACCACTTTTATTTGTGTTATGATTAGCTGATATGTTGTTTTACATGTATGTCAAGCCTATGTACATTGACTAATACTTACTAAGGTTCAACAATGCTATGACTTTGGCACAAATGAAATGCTTTTTATATAATCCCTGGTGGATATCCTGCTACACAATGAGTGATTAGATGTTAACCCCTTTAAATGCTTCTACTCTGATAAAATTATGCTTATACAAAGTAATTCATAACAGTCCTTTATTTGTAAGGTAACATGAATAAAGAAGAAGATGGAAGTTCAAAGATCAGGCATATTTTCATAGGCAGAGCTGTAGGACAGGCAGAATACCCATAGAAATCTATGAATATTTTATACATAGTAGTATCAAAGCAAACAAGTATCCATCTCTTTCTTTCATTATAGTTGACAGATAATTCAACATGAATGGCTATGATTTGTACTTGCAAGTCACCTACAGTCAATAGAGAGAAGTAGCTATGGAAACATATGTGTCATACTGTTCTACTCAACCAATAGAACATTAATTACACTTTCTCAAAAACAAGAAGTTCCAAGTAAGAAACAACTATCTTACAGGTATATTAGAAGGTCTACATTGGTTCATAATATTGAGTTAAAATTTGGAAGAATTGTTAATCTAAGAGATATGACATGCTTTGGTGAGTTGTTTTAGGGATTAAAGCTCTTAATCCCTCCTTTACAAATTGGGTTTAAGTATATGAAGTTGCTGAACTGTTGTTTACCCATGAAGCTGTTGTTTACCCATGTATCAGTCCTTCAGATCTGACTGAGAGTATAGTTGGATAACAAAATTCTTGGTGAGGTCTTCATTTCATTGACTTTTCCCCATAGCCTACCACTGTCTTTGGGCTCAAAGGATTTCATCCAAAAAACCCGCTGTAAATCTAAGGGATGCTCCTTATTATGAAACTTCCTTCTTTGATCTTGCTGCTTATAGTATTGTGTCGTTATCTATGGCAGTATTCATTAAGATAAAGATATGTCTTGGGGTCTTTTTAGTAGTGTCTTTTTTAGCTCCTACCCTTTAGGCTTTTTGGATCTAGATACCTGAATCCTTCAGCTCTGGGGACTATTCAACAATGATGTCTTTAACTCTTCCTACCTCATTGGGGTTGCCTCCATAACCATCTGGGACTCTAATGATTTTTATGTTGTCCTCTTAATTCATGCCAATGGTCTCTAGAAATCTGCTAAGCTATTTTTTGGTCTTTTTCCGTCTTCTATATTTGCCTGAAGACTCTCTGGAGCTCATTGTCATTCTCACTGTCCTCTGGGAAACACTATAGTTTTCAAAATTCAGGACAATGTGTTTTTACTATGCTGCTCTGAAATATGTTTCAATTATTATTCTGAAACTCTGATAACTTTTATTTTATCAACCACAGATTCAGAACAAGATTCTATATTAGATACATTAAAAATTATTTTAAATATTTTAAAATAGGCCAGGCAGTGTGTAAGGTGCGGCCTTCCATATGGACAATCAGGATTCATTCATTCTCTGGCAACCCGCATGTTCCCAGAGCACTGCAGATATGATCCCTGAGCTCAAAACCAGGAGTAAGTCCAAAGCAAAACCTGATATGACCTGAAATTCTTCCCAAATTGTTTTAGAATACCAAAATAAAAATAACCATATTTTCTAGCACCCTAAATATTTTTGATAGATATTATGGAAATAAACATATCTAGTAAAAGTATTTGAAAGTATTTTAAATTTCAGTTTTCATTAATATCAATTATATTGAGACTCACAGACATGGGGCAGAGCTGCTACTGGCTCTCCCTGTGCCCAGCCACTCACGAGGAACCCAGGAGAGCTGGCGGGTTCTAGCCCTGGCCTGCCACCCCAGCAGAGCCTTGCAACAAGTCAGATGACCCCCCACTCCATGAGGGCCTCCATTTTCCACATGCGGACTTCCCTCTCATCAGAACTCCACCCAGCAGACCAGCCTATCACAGCCCGCCTTGCGCAGCCGCTTGCAACCGTGTGGTTCATCAATAAATGCTGGATTTAGAGATGACTACAAGAGTATGCTACCTGCATGACAGAGCCTGGCAAGCTACCCATGTCATATTTGATATGCCAAATACCAGTAACAATTTTAGACCTCACTCCCATGACCTGATGGAATGGTTTGAGGCTCTTTATGTTCCCGGATCAAGCAGGTGCCCTTGGGCTCTACTAGTATGAGTCAGGACATATGGAGATGTTACTGGTGCCCGCTCGAGCCAATCGATGATGAACAGGAAGACAGTGATACAGTGATGCAGTGATTAATATCAATATATCTTCTGTTGTATAACACAGATACATTTTTGAAAGTTGTTATTAATTAGCATTGGAGAAAAGCTGCTAAGATTTTATATTCCAATATATTAGATATATTTCATGTAAAGACTATGCAAAATATCACATTGACTATTTTGTATAAAAGACTATGCAAACTATTACAATGTATGTTATTTTTTGGACCACTATCATACAAACTATAGCATAATATCAATAAAGCTCATCAGTTAATTTCTGAAATACTTGTAAACCTTCATAGGGCTAGATCCTTACTATAAAAAAACAAAGAAATTACTCTTGCCCACGAAATGTCAAAGTGTTATTTGCATAACCAATTTGTTCAACAAAGTTTAAAAAGCTACACCTAATATGCTATAACTCCTAATTACACCATGAAGTTTTCTGCAGATACAGAGCTGAATAATGCTTGCCAGACTTCCAATAAATCTTTCTATGAATATATGATTGAATGGTTGTAGAAATTCAGGTTATAGTTTCCCTAAGTATTTTAAAATAATCTTCTATGTTTTAATTATTTGATTTGGAATAAAATTTATTCTTCACTCACAGTTTGTTCATCCGAGAGAATGGTATGCCTTTGTCCATTAAGGAAAAAAAAACACAAATTAAGTGCAGCCATTTTCCACTTCCATGGCATGTTGTGGGATACGAACAGAGCAGGAAGGAACCGGAGCCACATGCCCAAAGAAGTTTTCAATCACACTTTAAAATTAAGTGTCTCAAATCAGAATTTAATTTACAGTTTAAGATTTAATAACACAGTCATTGCATGTTAATTAAACAGCAATGGATCATTTACCAACCTGTTTAATGAGGTGTAACAACTATTGCATATAAAACATACCGACATTATTATTACATTGCCATTAAACTTCAATAAATCTGTTTGAATAATTATTGGTATTTAAGTACTATAAAATTGCTAACATAACGAGACTTACCTATTTATATTCAATAAAACACAGATTTTGTCATAAAAATGATTAAGTTCCCAACACCACATTTTAACTTTTCTATAGGGAAAAACTTCTATCTGCAACAGTGAAAGTCCCAACTAAGTAAATAGGAATTGAAGAAACAAGCCTCTTAGCCACACTGAAGAAACAAGCCTCATCACTAGTATGAGAAACCAGTTTTTCATTAGGAGTAATGCTCATCTTTAATTTCATTAATGCACATAATTGAAAGGACAGTTCTCCCATTATTTTGACTGGGGAATCATAAATCCTTACTCTATCTCCCTCCTGCTCAACTGAGCTAGGTTGGGGAAGGATGGTCTGAGTAAATGCCTGGAAATAAGATGCATAAAAGAAGTCACTTTTTTATATTGAGAGAATTTGGTGAACTAGCAGGAAGCAGAAAACTATTTTGAATGCAACAAGCAAGCTATGAACTCTGACATATAGACTCTAATGTGTCACAGACTTCCTGGAGGATGAGGTAGCTGTAATGCCATCAAAAGCTATTTAACTCTCAATAACAAAGTACAATTGTGCTGCCAGATGCCGTCTCAAATGGGTTGTGTATAGAGTGAACAAAAAAAAGGATCTAGCAAGGCCACTGGAACATGGCATCCATGTGGAATAATTTTCAGTGCCAATGACTTGAAACATGTGCATCGACAATATGGAAATCCTAGGTGATCATTTAGAAATGCAAAACCTGCCATATATCCAGATTTTCACATTACCCTCAATGCTTGCATCTTGCCTAGTTGAATCAGCTGATTGAAATTACGTGTTAGGAATTGAGAAGTAAAGAAATCACACAAGTGTCTAACAGAGAAGAAAAGAGGAATTTTAAAGATGGAATTCACTTAGTGAATTATGGAAAAGGGATATTAGATGCATAGCGTATGTTCCTTTTCAATTCTGAAGAGATGTGACCACAATCACTGTGGAGGTAGAATGCTTTGTACCGGCAAGTATCCTAAGCACTAGAAACGTTCTGTTAGAGTATAGTGTCATTTACTGAAGATGGCCAGTCAAAAGATTTCTCTGGCATCCTTCCTTCCTTCCTTCCTTCTTCCTTCCTTCCTTCCTTCCTTCCTTCCTTCCTTCCTTCCTTCCTTCCTTCCTCCCTTCCTTCCTTCCTTCCTTCCTTCCTTCCTTCCTGCCTTCCTGCCTGCCTGCCTCCCCCCTTCCTGCCTTCCTGCCTGCCTTCCTTCCTTCCTTCCTTTCCTTCCTTCCTTCCTTCCTTCCTTCCTTCCTTCCTTCCTTCCTTCCTTCCTTCCTTCCTTCCTTCCTTCCTTCCTTCCTTCCTTCCTTCCTTCCTTTCCTTCCTGCCTTCCTTCCTTCCTTCCTTCCTTCCTTCCTTCCTTCCCTTCCTTCCTTCCTTCCTTCCTTCCTTCCCTTCCTTCCTTCCTTCCTTCCTTCCTTCCTTCCTTCCTTCCTTCCTTCCTTCCTTCCTTCCTTCCTTCC
This sequence comes from Cryptotis parvus, assembly GCA_021461705.1. Classification (NCBI taxonomy): domain Eukaryota; kingdom Metazoa; phylum Chordata; class Mammalia; order Eulipotyphla; family Soricidae; genus Cryptotis; species Cryptotis parvus. Next base: position 174,187 of record JAJIBD010002301.1, read on the forward strand.
TTCCTTCCTTCCTTCCTTCCTTCCTTCCTTCCTTCTTCCTTCCTTCCTTCCTTCCTTCCTTCCTTCCTTCCTTCCTTCCTTCCTGCCTTCCTTCCTTCCTTCCTTTTTCTTTCTTCCTTTCTTTCTTACTCTTTTTTCCTCTTCTTTTTTCCTAATTTTAGTTTTATTTTGGGGGCTAAATCCTAGGTGCTCAGGATTAATCCTGGCTCTCTGCTCAGGGACCATGCTCCTGGTGGGCTTGGGGAACCATATGGCAAGCAACTCATTCTATCTTGACCTACTGTATGCAAGACAAGTACCCCACAAGATATAGTATTTCTCTAGCCCCAAAGTCATTCTTAAATAATTTGAAATCTAGGAATTAAATCAGTCCTGAAGAGGATAAATGCTTCTCATCCACAATAACACCTATGAGTTCTGTCCTGTTTGTTTTGTTTTGTTTTAGGTTTTACACCCAAAAAATGGAAAGAAGGTAGAGATTTTTTTTAAAAAGAGAGGAGTTGAAAAGGAAAACAAAATGTTCTGAGTTCCTTAGAGTAACAGAGTTTCCTCAGGTATAAGATTGTGTTTTCTTTGGGTTTATATTTATATCTAATACATACATGTGTTTTTCTAGTGATTTCGGGGAAGACTTACTTAACTTTGATCTGGATTATGGATAAACTTAACTGAAGTTTACACTGCCTTTCTGTATTTTACAGAAATAGAATCTAACCATTTCCAAAATTATTAGACCCTTCATATGAAGGGGGCTACATTAACGTATGATTCGGAGAGCTAAATTCATAAGCTGAAAAATGCCCCAAACTAGAAAAACTCCTTTCTTATCTTGAGTGAACTGTATTTCACACAGGAGGAAGATAGAGACAAAATATCAATCAGAGGTGGGAATACAGACTTAAAGAGACGTTAGAAGAGAATCCGACTGCTATTCATTATGATTGAAGCCAGTATATTCTTTCATCACTATTTTTTATAAACATATTTAATTTGGAGGACAATTTGGAAAGATCAGTGGAATTACCAAAGTCAGTATGTTGCAGTTAAATTATTTTTTTGAGGAAATTCTGGACTAAAAATTACCTTTAGGCAACAGAAGCTCCGCTCCACTGAATTCTACAGGTGCTTTGAACACATTAGAGAGCTTGGTTCCACAAATGTAATAATGATTGGAAAATAAAAGGTTGATAATGTCTTTTCTAAGAAAAATGTTCTCTTCTCTGGTTATTTACAAACTGGAACATTTGTTCCATGTACATAAGGTACAATTGTTTGAAGTGTTCAGAGTACACTCAATAGTGGAACAAAGTACTATAGTCAATGTACTGGGATTCATGTTTATGTAAAAGACAGTACAGTAGAACAAGAGACAAAATGCTTTTCAGAGGCTGAGCAAAGCTGTTTGCTGTAGCTGGACTATTATCTCAGTATTTTTAATGTGACCATTGGGATAGGAATCAAAATCTGTTGCGATAAAAGTGCCTAGCAACACAGATACAGAAGATTCAGGAGCATTATAGACAGACACAAAATCATTAGCTCAGAAGCACAAAACCAAAGGAAGAAAAATCTAATGAGAAAATGGTTCTTTCTGTATAAATAAATAAAATATTTTGGTAAACTCAATAAATACTTAACTTTAGAAAGAAAGCAGCTTAGTGGAGTTTAAAGTGAAAGAGATTTTAAAGATAATGTAGGGTATACAAGAACTGTGTAGAAGGACTGATTAGTGGCTAGTCAATAAAAGTGAAGTTCTATTGGGCTTAAATTTTAAGAAAAGGCTCTACAAAAATTATAAAATAATTTGCCATCTGTCAACCAGCTGAGGAAATGAAAGAGGGCAAGGAGCAAAAACATGTATTCAAAAACTAAGTGAAGAAAGAAAGTGATGGGAAAATAATGAAGGACAATCATTATTTTACTCTAATTTTAAGAAGGTTTAGCTATATTAACATATCGTCCCCAAATCCCAGTTTATACCAATATAGGTAGCTTTTTGTTCTAAATGACATTTTTGTGTTGATATCAATTTGTGAATTTTATGATGTTACTCTGTTACTCAGACTTCTCCCTAGGAAGTGTAATCTTGTACTGGGAGTGAGTAGGTGAAGCATGCACAACATAAATGGCCTGTGAGGCTTTTATACAGATTTAGCTTTCAAATTTCCTTGTGGATAGCAATTGGTGTGGCAAGAGTGACTTTGGTGGAAGTAGAAAGTGTAATCTTTCAGGAATACATTATGGTGAGAGACAACCATTATTTAAACAAATAACACCATTCAAGAGAAATCAACTAATATTGTAAATAAATCAAAACATCAACAAGCACAATAGAATGACATAGATAACCATAATATACTTAATGACTTGGTTGAAATTTTTTAAAAAAAATAATAATTCTTTAATTTTCCAACATGACTATTGAGTTAACATAAGAGGTGTAACATGTAGCATGTTTGTTTAATACCTATGTCACATGCATCATCTACATCATCTAGGTGCTCCTTGATGGCTCCTAAGCATGGCAAGGGGTGATCCAAGCACCAAATGGTTGGACTATCCACTTAAACCAGTTCCACTGGACCAGGAATGTCTGCTTCCCCCTCAAGACCATTGGGTGTCGATATTTTAATATTTAAAATATTTAATATTTAAAACATTTAATGTTTTAATATTTTAATATAAAAAGAGACGATATTTATTGTCTCCTTTTTTAAGGAGACAATGATATTTAAAATTCATCTTGCAAAATCTTTGTTAAAAACCTATTATTCTCTTAAATAAGTGCCTTAGTAGAATTTTGAATACTCATTTTGATATTACTTGAAATAATTTTTAAAAATCACAAAATGTCCACTAATCAGAAATTAGATCAATATTAAGAAATGTTTATGAATTACAACTATAATCAGCAGCTAAAATTAATGAAAAGATAGATGAGTGAATTACTTTACACAAAATTATAAACTAAGGAACAGAGAATATAAGCAACTTGCTAAATGGTCTGGAGCCACAGACAGTAGGAACACGTATAAAAATTTCTAAACATGCAAGTAATATTGGTTCTACAAATTCACTCACGGTTTACAACAGAGCAAATCAAGATTAGAAGCTATATTTTTAGGACTAGGCTGAGAAATGTGTCTAGGATATCATACTCAAAGGAATATTTCCTTTAAAAAGAATAAACCTATGGCTGGAGACACTTGCAGATCCTGTATTCAATGAGGAATGACTTGGGTTGATCCCCAGCACAAACTGGTCTCCCAAGTTCCAATGGTAGTAAACCCCAAACATAGAGTAGCTCCCAAATACTGATAGGTATGGTACCCAGACTGAAACACTGAAAACAAAAAATTGGGAGCAAAAATCAAGATAAAACAGTTGAAGCCAATGTATCAAATATTAGAAGATACCATAACCTGCAAGAGTGAAATATTTTATAACTAAGGTACCACTGTATCACTGTCTTCCCGTTCATCATCGATTTGCTCGAGCGGGCACCAGTAACATCTCCATATGACCTGTCTCATGCAAGTAGAGCCCAAGGGCACCTGCTTGCTCCAGGAACATAAAGAGCCTCAAACCATTCCATCAGGTCATGGGAATGAGGTCTGTAATTGTAACTAAAGTAAAGAACATTAAAAACTAACATGAGATTTGGAGATCATGGCCCACTGCCCCATTTCATGACAGCATCAAGTGTTCACTCTTCTGCTTCTTTTTCCTCTGTCTTGACGGAAGAAACCTTAATCATTCTTTTGTTGTCCACACTGGTCCCCAAACTTTTAGGTTTTTCCAAATTTGAGAAAACACTAAAAAGCCAAATAAAAAACTATCAAGAATCTTGATTACCAAAAATTAACAATTATCACTTCACTGGGATCACTTTGTCTTTCCGTTGACAATCGATTTGCTCAAGTGGGCACCTATAATATCTCCATTCATCTCTGTCTCGTGCTAGTGCAGCCCTAGAGCATCTGCTCACTACAGGAACATGAAGAGCCTCAAACCATTTGGCCAGGTCATGGGAATGAGGTCCATCATCGTTACTGTACTAGGCATATTGTATATGACATGTGTAGCTTGCTAGGCTTTGCTGTGTGGGTGGGTTACTCTCGGTAGTAGATAGGCTCTCAGTTCATTCATTTACAGATGAACCACGTGGCTGCTTTGTGGCCACGCAATGGGAAGAGCCAGTAGCAGCTCTGCTCCATGCCTCATGGCAGGCAGCTCATGCCCCAGGCCCTGGTCCACCATCCCAAACAATTATAACAATTAATAATAATTTTTGATGTCATAGAAATTGTAAGTGCTTCTACATAAGCACTTAAACTTGAGCAAAATATAGTATATCAAGCTTGATGGTTTCTAAAATATATGCATTTTAGCCATCTGTGTATATAAGAATATTTATGCAAATGAGATTTTGTAACCCAGATAAAATGTGTATTTTAATAAGTAAAATGTCTAAATAGTAAGAATTTTTAAAAATATATACCTCTGTTTTAGTTCTGCTCCAGTTCTAAATAGGAAACTGTTTAACTTGTATATTTCTGCAATAAAGTAATATTACAGTGAATCATAAAAATATTAAACACTTACACTGCTTCTTAAACTTACATTATTTTTACTGTCTTACAATAAATACCAAAATATCCACTTAAGTAGACTTTTTCTAAGGTATTTTTATAGAAAATTCTCAGAATTTCCCACTTAAGTTTAAATTTAAAAACCTTCCCTAATTATATTTTACTTCCATTTAAGTACTTACGACCAGGCTTAGCTAGTGACATTCAATAAAATAAAGTGTGTTCAAGGTAGTATGATAGTACTTAGCTCAAGTATAAAAAATGCTATGGGGATTTCTCATAAAAACATATCATACAATCCAATAATTTTACCATAAGTGTCTTCCAAGCAATAAAAAAGTAATTAAATGAATACTCAGATTTATTGAAGAGTCATTTACTATAGCTAAGGTATAGGCACAACCATTGTCCAAGGAGAAAGGACTAGTACATAAAGTGTGCTGTACACACACAATATCATAACTTTTTTAACACTAGAAAAGATATAAACTTGCCTTTTGCAAGTCACCTGTATAAAACTGAAAAGGGTCATACTAAATGAAATTAATAAAAAAGATGAGAGTACCTGATGGTCTCACTCATACATATGCAGGATTCAAAGAAGCAAAGAAAGAAAACAGATAAACCAACACAAAACAAACCCTTGAACTCAGACTGCAGAATTGAGTTTAAATAGGAGGATCAAAAATGGGTGACTCAAAGGGAAAAAGGGCTCCAGTGGACTGGCACTGTAGTATGGTTATAATAGTCTGTTTTGAAGAGATGTGATACTATGCCCCTAAAATACAGCTGTGTAAATTAATTTTACCTCACTTTCTTATTTAAAAAGAGAACAGTTGTGTAAAATAATGCTACCTCAATAATTTAAAAAAATAAAATGCTTTACTTAGGAACATTCAGGAAGAAAAAAATCATTTCCAATAATTTGCAACAACTTATTTAGTACAATAAAGATAAGTTTTTTTTTGTTTTTTTTTTTTTGCCTTTTGGGTCACACCCGGCAATGCCATATGGGATGCCATATGGGATCCCATATGGGATGCCGGGATCGACCCTGGCCGGCATGAGCCGGCAGTGCAAGACAACGCCCTACCCGCTGGGCTATCGCTCCGGCCCCAATAAAGATAAGTTTTAAGGAGCTGGAGCGATAGCACAGTGGGTAGGGTGTTTGCCCTGCACGTGGCCGACCCAGGTTCAGTCCCCGGCATCCCATATGGTCCCCCGAGCACCGCCAGAGTAGTTCCTGAGCAAAGAGCTAGGAGTAACCCCTGAGTATCGCCAGGTGTGACCCCAAAAAAAAAAACAAAAAAAAAGATAGGTTTTAAAAAATGTAGAGATTTTGAGGGAAAATACGTTGAAGGCTGAAAATTTTTAGTCTCCCTCTAGCTATTTGAAGTGTCATTGCAAAGATACTTTAGAACGTTGCAAACTCCACATTGAAGTAGAGGCTTTAATATTCAAATTTTCCCAATGTATTCTAGATATTAGAACAATACTACTTTCTGCAGTTTCCTGTGGCTTAGCTATTATACAGGTAGTAGGTTAGTATTCAACTCCAGTTCTGCTGGTTTGTTGCTGCTCCTGAGACGCATATACTTAAAAGTGCCTGGGTTTATCATCATTTATTAATTACTTAATCAATAAACTCTGTAAATGGTGACCATAATTATCCCAGAAGGTCACTAAAAAGAAAGGAGAGTAAGGTCCCAGAGCAATGAGGCTCAGGCTCACATCCATTTATCTCAAGCTACATGACAAGATGCAATTTTTTATTTCTGCCCTGAATTTCAAATTAACAATCTGCTGAAAAGATCCTGTTGAGGAATGGATTTATAATAAAGGGATTTGGTTCTTTTACCTTAGAGTTGTTTCTCTGCTGCCTTAGATATTGATTAATGGGCTATATAGACCTTAGGGAATACTGCTACTTTTGACTATCTTCTCCCTAGAGTATGTTGGAACCATGCTAATGTCTTGCATTTATCAACTCAGGAATCAATCAAATGTTTTAGAAACTATATGTTTTGTATAAAGTGAAGCAAGCAGAGTGTGAGCCACTGTACAGAATATGAACTGCTTCAAAAGAAAAATTCTGCAGTCTTTTGTACTTAGCAGTCTAAATTTCCATATACAATACATCTAGTGTTTGAAAGAATTGAATAGAAATTAAATATTACCCAAGCAGGTAGATAGTAGATATGTGTACATCTGAGTTTAGTCTTTATACCTTGAAATTTAAAAGCAGGGTCAGTAATATCACTGTTTATACTGTTTTATAATTGTAGGCAATTTTCTACATAATTAATATACAATATTAATTGTATATTAATTAATATGGTTTCAGTGAAGACTTCTGTGTTTTATCAAATATTTTCAATCTCAATGTGAAGACAAATAATAATAAGATTAATAGAGTAGTTAAACTATTCAGAGATTAATAGAGTATTCAACTATAGTTGAATAGAGCAGCAACTATACATATACATTATTTAAGTTTTTCAAAAAAAGACTAGTGTAATATGGAAAATGAAAATATACTGGATATTAAAAGATAAATGATAGTGATACAGTAGATTTCAAAAGCTCTGTCAGTATATTTTTTGCAATATTTGTAAGTATGGCTACTAAGATCTTTTAAAATTACATCTGTGACTTTTCTTTTCACCATAATACATATGGTATTTTGATAAAAGTATAGGTATTGTAAGTTTTCATCAATAGAAAAGAAATTTTACCTCTTTCGATTGAATTCTCCTACTCCATCCAAAATTCATCATAATAAAAATGCCTTCTGTCCCAATTTTTAAATTTTCTATAATTTTTACAAGATTATCATAGGAAAGCTAGTCAGAGCAATGTTCTTAAATGATATATTTGTGTTTCTGTATCACGGTCTATCATTATCTTCCCGTTAATCATCTATTTGCTAGAGCAGGCACCAGTAATATCTCCATATGTCCTGTCTCATGCTAGTAGAACACAAAGGCATCCGCTTTCTCCAGGAACATAAAGAGCCTCAAACCATTATATAAATGTTACTGGCATTTGGCATATCAAATGCTACACGAGCAGCTTGCCAGGCTTGCTGTGCGGGTGGCATACTGTTGTAGTCACCTCTAATAAAGCATTTAGTGATGAACCTAGAGGTCGTGCGAGCTGGGCTGTGATAGTCTGGTCTGCTGGGTGGAGGTGTGACAAGAGGGAAGTCCAGATGTGGAAAATGGCTGGCCCCATGGAGTAGGGGTGGGTGGTCTGGCTTGTTGTGAGGCTTTGCTGGGGTGGCAGGCCAGAGCTAGAACCCGCCATGCCTCCCGGGCGCCTCATGAGCAGCTGGGCACACACTCACACAGAGGTTATAACATTCCTCCCCGTTCCCCCTAGAGATTTCCGAGGGAGAAGCATACCTTCTCTGCAGATTTTCACTGATTAACTCCTTCTGGTGGAACTCCTCACTGCCATTACAACGTTCTGCTGCAGTAGCCAAAATGATGTAGGTGGGCCTCACTGGTGGCTTATGTGAGGCGGGAAGGGGAGAGAAATGTAATTCCTTGGGGTGCATGATGTCAATAACCAAACATACACAGGTCACACTTACAAATAGGACAGAGATTACTTCACACAGTTTCACACTCTCTTTAATCACGCGGACCTGTCCTCCTTTCACTCAGACTCACCCCACACTCACCACTCTCAAAATCCGGATTTGGAATTTTCTGTTGTCCGAACAAGTTTACTTAGACTGCCATGATAAGCTTAAGAGAATCCTCGGTGTTGAGCGCCAACCTGCTGTTTCTGGCTTACAAACCTAGGTCTTCTCAGGACTCACCCTGAGGACGGGACTCGAACCCGAACTTCTCTCACTCTTGACTTGGAAGGAGGAAGGAGGCGTTCATCTCCTTCCCCAGACGGAGTCCTCCAGGCGTCCTCGGATCTCCACCACCACTGGGGTGTCCCCCAGGGTTGTGACCTGTGGTCCCGGAACACGCCTGTTCACCACAGTCGGAGAGAATGGCGGCTAGACTTATGCCTGGCTGCTGACTCACTCCCATGGTCACCTCAAGAGTGCCTGAGCCAGCCGGCACACTAATCTAGTGATCGTGGTGGAAAAGGCACCAAACTTACCCAGGATGGTCTTGTCAGGGAGATCCTGGCTAGGTGGGGTCCTCAACTCCTGATCCCGGACGAGCCATCAAATGAAAGAGTTGGCCACCCGATGGGGTGACTGACTGGGAGCCTTGGAACGCCGCACCTATCAAGGAAAACTCTGAGAGACTGGGTCCTATGCAAAAGCAAGGGTTTTATTGATAAGCGAGTATACTCGGGCCCATAGCATGAACCCAAGCGGTCAGTCAATCATTGTTTTATTTTTGATACTAAGTAGTACTCCATAATTGCATTCCTTTTAGCTGGTTAGCCATGCTTAGTATGGAAAAAACAGAGATTTATGAATTAAAAAAAACTTAGGTGCTCTGTTTATTCACAAATTATTGATACAATTTTATTTTTGCACTTTTTAAGACTAATTCCACTGAGATAATATTGGTTTACAACACTTTATAGATGCCAGGTATACAATTCTACAATTTTTCACTTTAGGAACTATATAGACATCACACACATATATACATTTATATATGTGTGTAATATATATGTGAACTTAAATGGACACACATGTATATCACAATCTAAAACTACACTCCCACAACTAGTATCTAGTTGGCATCTACCACCAACAGTTCAATATCTCTACCAATTCCATATCCTGTTTTTTCCACTGCGAACTGCAATTTTCCCATCTAAGAGTTCATATTTGACTTGGTGCTTTTGTCACCTCTATAGCAAGTTCACAGTCTATATATATCTGGTTTGGGACTTTTGATCCAACCTCATTTTGTGTATCTGTTGTCATTCCATTGTCATTTTCTTTTGCATTATTACAGCTTTGTACTATGCTTGTAAGTCAAAATATATGTTGCCCTATTTTAATGATTGCACTCAAAAACAATGAATGACCTTGGAAGCTTACTATGGATTTCACTGATGGTTGCTTTAGAGGAAAAATGGCCTTTTGATGGTATTGATTCTTTGTTTATTTTGGTTTGTAGCCACACCTGGCTATAGTCAGGGCTTACAGCTGTGCTCAGGGTGGTATCTACCCCTGCCTTATTCCTCCAGCCCTAAATCATTGATTTTTTGATCCATCAATGTTGCAGGACACCTAAAAGCCTAGGCCTCTGCATCTGCCCTGGATTGCCTCCTGCAGGTCACTTCATAGATAGGGGGGTAGTCTGAATGTGGCAGTCTTATCTGACCATGTATTCTGTACTGGCTGGTATAAATATTCTCTCATGCTACCACAAGCATCGAGGGACTAGCTAGATATACAAGCATATTTGCCTGGCCTTGTTGGATCTCTAAGTAATTAAACCAGAGAGAAATGCTGTTTGCCTCCAAGCAAGCAAGCATGGCTCCCCTGATAACTCAAAAGGCAACTAAAATACAAAACTACCGTGAAGTAGATGAGACTCTTGTGAAGGCTTGGAGAAATATTTAACTGGCATTAGTATTAGTCTTTGGTACAGAGACATGCCATCTCAGAACCCCCTTCTCTACCCTATAAAGGCAATTCCAGGCAGATCTTGGCTTAAGATATTAGGTGAGGTGCTGGGAGAAATTACCTGAGGGCATTTGATCCTTCCTGCCAGGGGAAGTTACATTTAGCTTATAGCTTCTCCCAGCTCTGCTAGGGAGGCTTTTAATTAGCTCTGTGTCCTTGTAAATAGCCAGATGGGTTCCTGAGTTGCTACATTCTATAGAGCTATTTTCCTGTTTTCATTTCTAGATAGCCCAGCCCAAAAAGGGGCTGGGCTGGGAAGTTTGGGCGGATTTCTAGCTATAAAATAAGCTGCAAGAAAAAAAGAGGCTCTCTTTTTTCCCTGTTTTTGCCATTTCAGCTTCCCTTGGTGTTTTGCTTCTCCGTCCTCTCCATTCTCTGTTGGGCCTCAACACGTGGTGGCAGCCATCTTGGCCTACACCTGGCTGGGGCCTAGCTGGGAACCCAGAGTCTGGAGGTTTTCCCTCCTCTTGGATTATATATTGGAACCTGTGATAGTAAAGCCCTTTTTAAAACTGCATCGGATTCCTGAGTCTTCATCCATTCCCGCCGGCTTCGGAGGTAGAAGGGAACTTCGCTTCCCGACACTGTTGGGGACCCCGGCGGCACTCCCGACACATCAGCACTGAAATTACTTTTTATTTCTGTGTGTCTTCTTTAATTTATTTGAACATTTTATATAGTTTTATTATTATTATTAATTTTTCTATAGTTTTATCAATATTATTAGCATTTTTCTATCCATTCCAAGTACTTCCTTCTGCTGGTGCCCAAAACAACTCTTTTGAAAAGATGACTTTAGCTTTAATACCCAAAAATGGAATATGACTACTTTTCTTCACTGTTGGTGAGATTTCTTGAAACAGATCAAGCCCTGCCTGTCATTTTCTTGGATCACGTCAAGTCTGAATTAAGTATTGACACATTCCATTATTCTTTTAATTTCTTTCCCTTTCAGATCACTCTGTACTACAAAGTTGATGCAGTGCCCACCAATTTCTCTAGCTTAGGTTATTAGACCTCCCACTTTGAACTTTCCTGTTTGCTGTGGAGTCCTTTTTTCCCCTTCTCTTCAACGGGACTGGATTAGCCCATAGAGTGGGAAAATCTCATAAGTCCCATAACAGACCTATGCTTCACCTTCACAGTAATAGCTAAACTTTGCTTACCTCTGTGGTTCTCATGAATTATTTAACAGGGATACAAACAAACTGTGCAACTTTCCCCAACTGTTAAAAAAGTGAAGCTCTATGTAAATTCAAATGAAAAGGAATGAAATGATTGTCTTATGACACTGTACTGGAATTGGGTTTATCTGGACCAAACCTCAAATGTATACCTGTTAATATGTGCGGAAACAAGTGTAACTATAAACAATCAAACGGATTCTGTTTTCTAAAACAAAAGAGAATACTTTTAATACTTATATGACAGTATTAAAGGTAAAGTTTAGAAAATAAGACCATGAATATCCTCCTACTACTTCTGGTCGTATACTCTGATCTGTTTTACAAGGCTATTTCATGCCATTACTGGTACTGCACGCTGTTGAGTAGATTGTCTTTCCTCTTCTTTTAGTGCACTTCATTTTACCACTATGCTTTAGTTATTGGAGAATATTCAATGCTTTAGGTATTTAAATGATTTTTAAAAAACTGAAGTAGGGGCTGGAGCAATAGCACAGTGGGTAAGGCATTTGCCTTGCATGTAGCCGGCCAAGGTTCAATTCCCTGGCATCCCAGGTGATCCCCCAAGCACCACGAGGAATAATTCCTCATTGCAAAGCCAGGAATAATGCCTGAGCAGAGCTGGATGTGACCCGAAAGGAAAAAAAAATAATAGGAAAATAAATATAAATAAATAATTAGATAAATCGAATAAATAAATAAAAATTAAAAACTAAAGTATTATAGGAGAACTTTTTTACATAACAGGACAATAGGAGATTCTTAAAATTTTCTCTTATAAAATTGTACCAGTGAGATTAGAGAAGAAGCTTAAGTAAAAGCTTAACGTTTTAATTTAGCAAGTGTTTCACAATTAGTTGTCCATTTGCAGATTCTATTAGAGGAGCTAATGGTGTGTGGTAAAATAGGCAAGACCCAAGTTGCTGGTAATATTTCTGTTTGTGGCTAAGATTCACATTGGGGATTTAGTCTATTACTAGAATTGTTTATATAATTTTAATGCATACTTTTAATGTATTGCTCTTTTTGATAAGTTTTTTATTTCATCTGAAACTTAATTTTATTTTCTATCAGATTGAACACACCTTTGCTAAAATAATCTAAAATAATCTAAAGGCAATTAGAGTGGTAAAATAATAGTCGGGAATATTTTGACCTGCCAAAAATTCCTTGAACTTCTAATCTTACCCAGAAATGTTATGGGGTACAAATTTCCTATGTATTAATAAGAAGCACAACTTATTCTTTTATATATACTCATGCTTCTGGATCATGGGATAAGTAAACAGAGCTCAGGATTAAGTCAGACAACATGCTAATGTTTCATTCAGAGCAGATTGTCTTTTCATTTGGTGAAATGCAACTCTGAAATCATTTTTAAAGTGCATGTAGATTTCACAAGATGGGTGATAACTTAATTAGCAACAACTGAACTATTTTCATTCTGAGTCACATCAGGTATGACCTTTCGGTTTACAGCTTTCCACTGGCCTTTTCAGCTGTAGAACTTATATATAATGTGATCTTTAGCAACTTCACAGACAGGCACTCTCACAGGAATAAAAAATAGGTAGTAGTAGGTGCTTTGTCATGCTTGTTGACGGTCTTGTTACAAATCACGACATAATTGACTGGCATAAAAATATAAATGACCAACATTTACCTTGACCTGAAATTATATGCAAATACACATTATAAGCTCTAAATTATTATAAAATGGCTATTTTTAAAATGATAGTAACTGCCTTCTATTTCTGAAATAAGAACCAATGGAAAGTGCCGATTGTACAAATGTGAACTCCTTTATTTATTTTTTTTAATTTAATTTTTTTTATTTTTTCAATTACAAAGATATACAATTAAAAAGTTCATATTTGGGTTTTGGTCATACAGTGTTCCAGCACCCATCCGCCACCAGTGCCCATCTCCCACCACCAACGTCCCCCGGCTCCCTCCCCCTCCCCCCCAGCCCTCCTCCATGTCAGGTTCTTTATTTCTTTCCATTTCTCTCTCCTTCTCTTTTCCTTTCCCTCCAGACTATGGATTACAGAACATTTCCTAGTGCTTTAATGAAGTTTACTTACATAAAGAAAAATCTCTGAGTACGTTAAATTGAGAGATTTATAAGGTTTTAGGAAAATGTCAATAAATTAATCACTTTTATCATTTAATATTCATGCTATGCTTATGTTTTTATCATACATATATAAGCATTTGACTTGGTGAAATATAATATCAATATTTTATTAGCTGTGTAAACAAATACTCTTACCTTTATCTTTTTGGAAAAAATGAAGGTTTTAAAAGTCTAATTAGAATATGTATGTAGTACACATAACTGCTGCATTCAGAGATGTTTGTTCCATTGAGAGTGAATGGGACCTCTGGAACTAGTTCATTTCTCATGAACATAGTTTTCTTCAGATTCAGCTGTAGACCTATCTTTCCACATTCTCGGTTGAAGTCAGCCAGCATTTGTGCCGCTTGGCTAATGTTTGGTGTTATTAGAATATCATCAGAAAAGTGGAGGTGGTGTAGTTGCCGACCATCATCCTCACTCCCATTCCTTCCCATTCTATTTGTCGCATGGTGGTCTCGAGGGTGGCGCTGAAGAGTTTTTGGTGAAATGGTATCACCCTGCTGAACCCTTTTGACATTGATGATTACTTCTTTGTAGAATGGTGAGATCCTGTTAGAGACTCACAGACATGGGCAGAGCTGCTACTGGCTCTCCCTGTGCCCAGCCACTCACGAGGCACCGGGAGGAATGGTGGGTTCTAGCCTTGGCCCGCCACCCCAGCAGAGCCTTGCAACAAGCCAGACGACCCCCACTCCATGAGGGCCTCCATTTTCCACATCCGACTTCCCCCTTGTCAGAACTCCACCCTGCAGACCAGCCTATTACAGCCGAAGTTTCTGGGGCCGCTTGCAGCTGCACAGTTCATCAATAAATGCTGTATTTAGAGATGAGTATGCTACCCACACGGCAGAGCCTGGCAAGCTACCCGTGTCGTATTTGATATGCCAAATACCAGCAACAATTATAGACCTCATTCCCATGGCCTGATGGAATAGTTTGAGGCTCTTTATGTTCCTGGAGCAAGCAGGTGCCCTTGGGCTCTACATGCATGAGACAGGACATATGGAGATGTTACTGGTGCCCGCTCTAGCAAATCGATGATGAACAGGAAGACAGTCATACAGTGATACAATGATGTAGCAAAGAAATACCAAAAAATTAAGAAAACAACAAATATCGAGAATTTTACCATATACATTTAACCATATCAGACTACAAAAATGAAGCATTTTATTACACTCTTAACTACTTGACAAATTTCTACAAATGTAGGCTGAAAATAAAAGGCTGACTTGCATTTGATATAACTTAATACAGTACTGAAAAGTACTAACTTAGAAAAGTCATCTGACAGAATGATACTCCAACATTTCCAAACTCTTTGCAGAAAATGGCCACAGATCATCCTCATCGAGTGTGAGGGAGTCAGGGTTTGGTAAGTCAGAGTAGGGAACAATGTGCTACTAATTGTTGGAAATGATATTACAAGCCCTCAAACTGAGCATTGAGTATAGGAAAAGGGATATACATGATAACCTCTAAATGTGTATATTGCAAGCCACAATGTGTAAGAAAAGGGAGAAAGAGAGAGAGGGAGAGAGAGAGAGAGAAACTGGGTGTGACAAAAAAAACAGTAAAAAGAAGGTCCTGTCAGTGGGTGGAATCTACTGCAGTGTGTGGGAATCAGAGGTTAGGTAAGACAGAGAAGGGACCAGGATGTTAATAATTGTTGGAGATGGTAATACCAGCCTAGAACTGAGCACTGAATGTAGGCAAAGGGATATACATGATAACCCCTAAATATATGTATTCAAAGTCACAATGCATAAAAGAAGGGAAAGTGATACAGAGACAGAGAGAAAGAGAGAGAGACAGACAGATAGAGAGAGACAGAGCAGAGAGAGAGTAAAGTGCCTGCCATAGAAGCAGGCTGGGGAGAGGGTTGGGAATCAGGGGATCAGGGGATGTTAGTGGTGGGAAATTTGCACTGGTGGAGGGATGGGTCCTGGAACACTGTATGATTGAAACCTAATCATGGATGGTTTTGTAGTTGTTTATCTCAAGATGGTATAATAAAATTTTGATAACTCAAAAATATTAAAAATAGATCTTTCCTTGCATGTTATTTAATTTGATTCATCAATTATTAAATACAAAATAATTATTTTCTTTTATTTATATTAGTATCATCAAAGTTATTTTCCAAAATAGCTGAATTTTGATAAATCTTTTAAGAACTCTTATGTGAGTTTCTATGAGAATTATTTTTCATACCAGTCAGACTGGAAATCTTGGTTTTCATATCTAAACTCAGGGCCTCACACTTGCTAGTCTAACTCTACCATTTGAGCCACATATTGTGACCTTATGATAAGTTCATAAACCACTTTTATAACAGCATTGTATTGTGGTTTTTATCGCGGCAATTAACCCCCAAAAGAAAACTAATAAACAAAATAACAGTTATACTTTGACATTGGTGCATCTATTATAAAGAGCAAGAACCATACTAAGATATCTTTTGTTTCACACTTCATAGCTGGTTTAGATAACCACCTGACGCCACCCTTTATATTAATTTTCTTTTTCTTTGTCTTTCCACACTTTAAGAACCTCACCCATAAGAGAGTGAACCCACACAACAGTTGAATGTAATAAAAACATGTTCTCTCTGGCCTTCCCTCTCTCTCATTCTCTCTTTGTCTCACTGTGAACCAGATGTAAACTGTAATTCCAGATCGTAAAAGTCTTTTTTAAAATCTCTCTCTCTTTCTCTTTCTCTCTCTCACTCTCTCCTTGTTTCCCAGTAGACAAGACCAGCTAAAAGAAAACTTCAGCATCTTCACCTAAATCTTAAGGAGCCTTGCGATCATTATATAGAATCAGAGCTTTGAACAAAATTTTCTAGTTGCAAGACTGTGTTTTTTTTTTAAAGAAAAGGGTTTTAATCTTGGGTTAGTTTCTATATGTGTCCTTGACCAAAGCTTATAACTTGTACTCAGCTTATTTTTAGGTTATCAACTATAATATGACTACATTGGTCTAAACTAGATGCATTTTTTTCACACTCACCTACTTTGAGGCTCCCTTGTAAAGATTTTAAGGTCACCTTGGAAAGAAAACTGAAGTTTTCCTTCATTTCCATTTTTACCAAGAACAGTACTACCTCTCACTTGAAATATTTTCTTCAGATGGCTTATTTGTAATATAATAAATATTTTATTATAAGCTAAAGGAATGTTTAAATTTATTAAAAATCAATTAAAATCTATAATAGTTCAAGATTAGTAAATCTTGATTTTGGGGTATCTTTAATCCCAAGGGACTTGATTTAGGAATCCCAATGGGTTTAATCTCTTGGGCCCCATAAACATGACAGAACCTGGCAAGCTACTCATGGTGTATTCGATATGCCAAAAGCAGTAACAATAATGAACCTCATTCCCAATAAATGGAGATGTTACTGGCACCCACTCAAGCAAATGGTTGAACAAAGGGAAGACAAGTGATACAAGTGATCTATATCTCCAAGATTTTTGTAGATATTCTTCATATTTTCTGCAACTGAACCAGCAGAATAAAAACTGGCATGAATCATGGACTGAACTGTACCCCATTGTTTTATTTTCATAAAGAGTAAATCAATTTCTTAATCCTTAACATGTTGAACTTATTTTTAAAATGTATATTATTTAACTGGAAGAATCCTTGATTGAGATATATTCATGTCCAGGAGGTAAGCTAACAGTTTGTCTTTACTCCATAGAACCAGTTTGTTTCTAAGTAAAGCACTTAGGAATTCAGATATTCTAGTTTAAATGAGAATCAGTACACCATATGTGTTAGATGACTGGTCTTGGGACTAGCTTGGGATCTTGCTGTTTAATCTACTTAGAGTTTAAGTTATATACATATCCTGAAACCAGGGTTCATGATAATGAGACTCTTCTGTGTAAACACTGATGGAGGGATGTGGCAGTTATAGGAGTAATTTTGACTGAGACTAATACCTTCTGATATATTTTAATCTTTACTATTATTTCAATGTTATTTAGATTGGGTACAGTTCCTCTTAGTATCCATTGATCCCAGACTGGGAGTTAGAGTTTTCCAGGAGACTACCACCCTGGCTACATTGAGACTACTATTTAAGGTCAAGGAGATAGCATACTACTTAGCCCTCAAGCAGACAAGCATGGCCCTCCGTTTCAAATAACAGAGGACAGACACTCAGAATCACCCTGGTGAAAAATAGAAATAAGAAGGATCTTGTGGGTACCATCTGGATTGCATGAAGCCCATGAATATGCATCCATTAAGATATATTTATTTATACCAGCTCTCCCTCTCTCTACAGTGTTTTGATGAAAGAGATAATCTCTGAGAAAGGGACTAGTCCATGGCATAATCATTTGTTTAGACCCAAAACAAGTGTGGTACCATTCTACTTCTACACCTAGAAACTGACTCATTGATCTTTGTTGACATTACCCTCCCTGAAGCTAGGCTTATTGCTTTTGAGTATATATATAAGGGAACTGACTTGAGGTATGAGCACCCATTTTGGTGGTGAGACTTGTGCCCGAATGCATGATTGGAGTTCTGACCAAGAGATTGAGGTCTGGGGAATCCATTATCTTGCATTGTAGTGGCAGAGCCTGTTTTATTTGTATTGGGGATTAGTAAAAAGCCTTTGGAACTGTGCTAGACTCATGAGTTTTCACCCATTCCTGCCGGCCTCAGAAGTAGAAGGGAACTTGTTTCCTGATATTATTGGGGACCTCAGTGACTGCCCAACATATACATATTATTTATAGTTATTTATTCATTACCTTTATAATGTGTGTCTAAATTTTGGACCAAAGAATAATTTTTCTTATTCTTTTAAAGTTAACTTTAACTTGTTTAATAGAAATCTAAAATTCACTATATTTGTACATAGACTATAAACTTATATTCCACACAAACACAAAGAAACATAAGAGAAATCTTTGTGCCTTTATGTTGTCGAAAGTTTATTTGTAACTCACAAACTTCTCCCCATACTAAAATGAAGCGCCTAAGACATTTACCAAGGTTGTCATTGAATGATTTTATTACAATGTAGTCACTGATAAAGACAAATACTATAGAATCGTGAAAAATTCTTTTCTATATCTTACTTTTATTCCATCAAAACTGGGTGATATATTGAAAACAATGAGTTTCACATATACACACCCACACGTACATTCTCCCAAACATGTAGAGGCATATAAACAAATATCTGCCAGTATTATTCTTTTTCATTGCAAACTAAGTTTGTAGCAATAAAATCAGTGACATTAATCATGGAAAATATTAATGGCACTGACAATTATTTCACAATAAATTAAGTTTATCACCTTGAAAATAGCTTTCTTATTAAACCTGATGAACTTTAATATAACTATGTGTGTAAAAGGATCCATAAATCCAGTCAAAGGTGTTAGAATGTGAAGAAGACAAACAAGAAGCTGACTAAAATTACATAGACCTTTAAAAAATGTGCAATATCGCTTATTAGCTGGATTTTTTGTGTTTATCATGAGTCAAGTGAAGACGGTAATGAATTGCCCACTGATTTTGACCTCTATGAATAGTTTAAAATAATTCTGTTACTAAAATTTCTAAAGACAGAACAGAATACATTATAAAGACTTTACTGTAGAGGAGAGATTTGCAGTAACATCATATCCTAAGCAGAATTTTGGAACAGGGCATAATTCTAGACTGATTTTGATAAGAACAAGACTGTACAGTTTTTAGTATATTCTTTCCTTCCAATTACTTCTCCAAATTTAGATAAGCCCATAGAAGTTCTTGTGTTTAAAAAAAATGTTTGGTGTGTGTGTGTGGGGGGGGGGGTTAAACTTGGTTCTAGAGTGCAGTAAAATCAAGGAGAACATTTAAAGAATGTTAAATCTTTCCATGTAGTATGAAGTAGTTTCCTTTAAGGGAGTTGTATAATAATTTAAATGTTTTGTATTCTAGCTAGGTGTAAAGAAAGCAATCTTAAGCAAGCAAATGGCCTCTTACAGGTTGCTCCATAGTATCTGAGAACTTTACTCAGAAAATGTTCATTCCTGGGTTTCTTTCAGAACTTCAGTCAGTCCAATCTCTCTAAGCTTCAGTATCCTGGTTTATAAAATTGATTCAGACATTCCATGGATTTCTAAGACCCTGTAGCAATTCCAATTTTTTTTTTTGTTTTTGAGGTCATACCCAGCGATGCTCAAGAGTTACTCCTGGTGGTGCTCAGGGACCATATGGGATGCCAGTGATGGAACCCAGGTCAGCCGCATGCAAGGTAAACACCTTACCTGCTGTGCTATCACTCTGTCCCCCAGCAATTCCAATTTCAAAATTATATTATTGTGATATAATTTGTCATTTGCTATTGAATCCAGTGTTTTATAATACCAAATAAATGAAAAGTTGTTTACTAAATTATATATTCAAATTACATTTGAAATTGTTGCATGGAGTATTGTTATATAAAGAGAAATATAGCAGTTCTGATTATATCTTTGTGATGTCAAAGTTTGAGTGAAATTGTTAGAAAGATATGCAGACTAGAACTGAGCATCAAATGTAGGCAAAGGTATATACATGATAACCCCCTAAATGTATGTATTTCAAACCATTATATGTAAGAGAAGGGAGACCGAGGGAGAGACAGAGAGAGAAGAGAAGTGCCTGCCATAAAGGCAGGCTGGTGGAGGAGAGAGGAAATCTGGGAACACTGGCAGTGGAAAATGCACTGGTGGAGAGATGGGTACTGGAACACTGTATGAACATCTTTGTAATTGTGTATTTCAAGGCGGTATAATCACTGTCACTGTCTTCCCATTGTTCATCGATTTGCTCGAGTGGGCACTAGTAACATCTCCATAAGTCCTGTCACAAGCAAGTATAACCCAAGGGCATCTGCTTGTTCCAGGGACAGGAAGAGCCCCAAACCATTCTTCAGGTCCTGGAACTGAGGTCCATAATTGTTACTAGTTTTTGGCATAACAATAAAAACACAGGTAGCTTGCCAAGCTCTGCCATGTAGAAAGGTGGTATACTAAAATTTAAAATAAAAATGGAGTGAGGTATAACTCCTATCAGAATATCAGAATAACAATTACCATAAAGTGTTCTCTACACATACACACAAATGCATGCAAACACCTGTACTCTTATATGCTGGTCAGATCACTTGATCACTTGACATTCCATTATTCATGATTTGCTCGAGTGGGCAACAGTAATATTTCCATTTGACCCTATCACGTGTCAGTGTAGTCCAATGGCATCTGCTTGCTTCAGGAATACAAAGAGTCTCAAACCGTTCATTCAGGGTTTTGACAAAGAAGTCTGACCATCTTGTAGGTAGGCAGCCATGTGATTTTTGACACCCCATGGGATCCAGTCGGTAACAACTCTAGTACAGCAGTCATCTCCAAATCGCATTACATGTCCAGCTCCTCTGATTTTCGATGCCTTCAAAACAAGACAGATCCTTGACTCTGGAACAGTGGTGGAGGTCAGAGCTCCGGATTCCTTTTTGGAATGAGGGATGAGGCATGATATTCCAAGCATAGCTCTTTTGACCCTAATAGCATTCTCATCCTGCTTTTGTAGGGCCCAGGTCTCTGAGGCGTATGTTAATGCAGGGAGAACGGTGGAGTTGAAGAGATGTGCCCGGAGCCGGAGGTTCTTTGTCTTTTTAGCTATTTCTTCAATGCTTTTGAAGGCATTCCATGCTGCTCTCTTCCTCTCGCACAGCTCAGGTATTAGGTCATTCATCATGTTGTATTCTGGTCAGATACAAATAATAAATATACCTCTTTAAGACATTTTGTCATCTAGATGCAAGATATTGATTAAGGGTGAGGTGAAAATTCTTCCTATATAATAACAATAACAGCAGTAATAATATATATATATATATATATATATATATATAGCTACACCTATATAAATAATTAGTATTATTATACAAGGAAATCCTTATGTAAAGCATTATATGCATATTCGGGCTTTCCCTATGCACTCTTACATATGTAAATTCACTTTGATATTTTATTTACTTTATGTTATAGGCTTTATTCTATTCAGTGCAAAATTAATAGCAAAATATAGAGTACACATTTTTAATTTTACAATCTAATGTGCATTGTTAAATATTTAACTCCATATTTATTTATTTGTTTGTTTGTTTATTTATTTATTTATTTATTTTGTTTTTTGGGGTCACACCCGATGATGCTCAGGGGTTTCTCCTGGCTCTGCACTCAGGAATTACTCCTGGTGGTGCTCGGGGGACCATATGGGATGCCGGGGATATAACCCGGGCCAGCATGGGACGGCCACGCAAGGCAAATGCCCTACCAGCTGGACTATTGCTCCGGCCCCTCCATATTTATTTCATCTTCAAATAAACCATGATTAACAGATAATGTACTGTCTATTGAGGGGACAAATGAGGTTCAAATAATTTAAAAGTATGTCCTGTCACAATATCAAGGTAATAGTGAAGAAGTTATTTGTAATTGTCATTTGGTTTCATACTCAAGAGATCTTGTGACCATACTACTTTGGTCTACTCTGGTTATTTCTTTTACATAGATATAGTAATTCAACATCTGACCACAAAAATGATATAATTAAGTGACCAGAAAGATTATCTTATATCAATCACAATAGAGACTTCTTCATATGCTAATGAAATGAATGCACCATCTAAGTGAAAGTGTACTTCAGGACTGATGGTCTATATCTAACTTAGACGTTAGGTTGAATCACTGTGAGTTGCTAATACATAACCATTTCCGACCCATAAATGCAGTTATTTCATAATTTAACTTAATACATAGACCCTCTAGCAAATTTTGAGCAATAATTTGCAATTCAATTAAATATAAGCTTTTGATTGATTGAAAAGAGGAAGACCCCAGGCAGCAACTTTGTAATATACACTTTGATTATATTAGAATTTATATCTCCTTGGCGTTATTACATTTAATGATACATAATTTTAAAACCAGACTTTACCTATTCATTTACCATTCTTTACATGAATGCTTCCAAATTACTAAATGCCAGAGGGTTTTAGAATTTAATAATTGTGCCTTCTTGAGTTACTAGACACTACATACTCAATATTCCTGTTTTCACTCAAAGAAAGTAAACCTGAAATATCAACAAGTAGAAGAAACAGGACATTTGTCCATACAAGACTAATCAGTTGTTTATTCTACAATTTCTCATGAAGGGAGGCTTTATAATGTATTGACTCAGTTACCCTGCTCTTTATTTTATTTTACTTTCTTAGTTTTTTGTTTTTGGGACTCACCCAGAAGTACCCCTTGCTCTGTATTGAAGAATTACTCCTACAGAGCTCAGGGAACAGGTTACCAGGGCTTGAATCAGGGTTAGTTGCACCCTCCCTGCTGTATTATCATTCCATCCCCTACAAGTTATTTTTTTAAAATTTTCATAGAATTGTCTATCGAAATTGCAATGTGAAATGGTAGCTAAAAATTGAACACATGTTTACAAGACTAAATTCTAATTGGTGAATAATTGATGACTATTGGACAATTCCAAGAATGTCTTTTTATTTATTTATTTATTTTTGCTTTTTGGATCATACCCAGCAAAGCTTAGGGGGTTACTCCTGGCTCTGCACTCAGGAATTACTCCTGGCCGTGCTCGGGGGACCATATGGGATGCTGGGGATCGAACCCAGGCCGGCACAGTCCGGCCGCACAAGGCAAACACCCTACCTGCTGGGCTGTCGCTCCGGCCCCCATGAATGCCTTTTTTTTAAATCATGAATAAGAAAAGACAAAAAAATCAAAATTAAGAATGCCTTTTTTAAATAATGAATTAGAAGTAATATTGACTAATGATGCTAATTAAAGACATACTACTTATCAATTATAAAATGCTAGCTTCTTTTATTTAGGAAAAACTTCAAGACTGATTTAGCAGATCTTTTAGTGGGTAGAAGCTATTACTTTATAAATAGGAATGTGTATTACTTATGCTCATATCTGCATTTGGATTGTTTAGTTCTTATTTTCCAGGAATACCACCATCATAGAACATTCTGCTGTTGCACATTTCAAGTACTCATTAAAGTCTTTTCAGAAGTCAAAGCTTTGTTTGAGTCAGTGCCTTGCTTCTTCTTTCCCATTAGTTTTTTATGCACTAGAACATGGGGAGGCACTTTCCTTCCCAAATGTCGAGCTTTCATTTTTGTTCACTAGTAACCTTCTTGTTAAACTGAAATGAGTAGCTCTTGATACAGCAAAAAAAGAGAGATACAAGATGATCAGAATACCAATGTTTTAGAAGCACTCAGTTGGTTTATCCCCCACTGCAAACACTTCTGTCATTTACTTTTCCCTTATTAGTTCTTATTTCCCTCCATTTCATTGCAAATGTTTCTGCATTTTCCAGGAATATCACAACTCATGTATCTTTCTTCTATCAAACAGTTACTCTCTAATTACATTCCCATTGATGGAAAATTAGCTGAAGTATCTGCACTTTCAGGGAACATTTCCTGATTCCTTTGGGTCCCTCTTGGCACTTGAGATCAAAGTGGTTTGAGTTTTCCAAATAAATCTCAGTTTACTCTGCTGCAAATGATTTCGGGAACATTCTTCAATTTAATAATTAAATCTTACAAAATTCAATTTTTATTTTATGTTAGAGAAAAAACATATACTTTCATATCTAGCTGTTGAGTGTCAACTTCTACTAAATATAATTATGTTATGTAATGATAACATTTATGTAACTATTCTCCCACATGAAAATTTAGACTATTTCCAGTTATATGCAATTTGTTGAGTCATGCTACACTAAATATTATTTTTGTTTTGCTTTATTTTAAAGGCTGATATGCAAAGTTTTGCATAAGACAATCGTTTCAAGAATTTAATGTTCCATCAACGACCCCATCATTAGTGTTACTTTTTCTCCACTAATATCCCCTTTCCTACCAACCCTAAACCCTACCGCTTAGGAGACACAAACATAATTACCTCATCTTGTTACAAGACGGCAAATGAAATTTAAGAAAATAGATCAATAAAATTCAATTTATAGTAACTGTTATATCTACACAATGGTATTACTAAAGTCTTTGAGAATTTATAAGCTGGCTGGTGCTGTTGAGTCTTCTGTGTTACTGCTTTTGTTTACTGAGCTAGATTAGCTTCTACTAAACTTTACCCTTCAAATTTTCTGTACCCCTATTAAGTTGATAATACTGTGAAAGTTGGATGAATTATCACATAATAGCATGGTCCAGAAACTGTGTCTCTGGACCATTTATATGTTGGAGGACCTAAATTTGGGTGGAGGCTGATGTCCTATCCCAGAAGAGAAGGGCATCTATCTGTCCACCCTTTCTGAGAAGGTGAGTATTCGACCCAGAGATCAATCTGCCTGTAGTGATTTGGTGGTGCAGTGGTATGTAAAGATAAACCTAATTTCTGTGTCATAGGGTTTATACATATTTAACTTTCCAATTTCATATTAAATTTAATGGAGGGATGCTGAGAATCCAAGCAGTACTCAGGGACCCTGAACCCATTTCTGGCCCTTTTAGGGGCCAAAGGTCAAGCATGGTAGTGCTCAAGGACTTCAGTTGTACATCCAGTGATGATGAAGAAAATCTGTGCAGCCACAGACAAGACAGGCCCCTGTGTTTCTCTATGGTCCTGATTAAAAATGTAGGTGTTATAAATAAAATTTCTGCATAGTGCATGTTTTTCTATTGATATACATGATCATCACTTGTGTTGGCATATCAGTGGTTCTGAAATATAATATTGTCCTATTTAGTTAAGTTTGGGTAGTTATTCATGTTATTTTTCTATTTGATAATATTGGATAATATTGACTTATTTAGTTGAGTTTGGGTAGTTATTCATGTTACTGACTGGATCCCACTAGACGTCAAAAGATCACGTGGCCGCCCACCAACAAGATGGTCAGACTTCTTTGTCAAGACTCTGAACAAGAGAGCTTCTGTTTGAAGCTCTTCATATTCCTGAAGCAAGCAGATGGCATTGGTCTACATGGCACATGATAGGGTCAAATGGAAATATTCTTGGTGCCCGCTAGAGCAAATTGATGAATAACAGGATGATCAAGTGATCAAGTGATCAAGTTATTCATGTTATTTTTATATTCTTTCTTGTCTATAAGGATTTGGGATAGAACTTTAGAGTTCCTAAATCTTAAGTTTTTTATTGGGCGAGTGGAGGTGGGAGGTGGAGAAGGAATCATACTTTTTTTGCTTTATTATATAAAATCTACTCTTTTATGTTTATATTATTTTTGGATCATTTGAGAACAAGAATTATTGAAGAAATAGTAAGTGGATTTATAAGAATATGATATCATTTGGCACTGGTTGCTTCTGGATGGCAGCTGCAAGATGCATAATTTATGACTGTTTCTCGCTCATTCACACACACATACAAACATGATGAGGATCACTGGCTTATACTATGGGACATCAACTACATTAGTGTTGTGCCTTGAATGATTTTTATAGCTGCAACTTTTTGTCTAGTCAAGAATTATGAGAATAAAAAGCGGGAGGGGGAAAAGAATTATGAGAATAGGTATTTGGGGTTATTTTGACCCCTGTTATGTGTCAAATTGAGATATCCACATGTTTACTCATTTTTTCTCACCATCAAGTAATGTGATGTTAACTCTCTAGTATATTTGCTTCTGATAGAAGATCTATCTTTTAAATCCATTGCTTCTAATATTTTTTTTATTTTCACATGTTGTAAGTCCATTGTGTTTATGTTAAAATTTTAAATTATGAGGTTAAATAGTGTAACAATGAGTCGGAAATCACTTGTCTTTGGGATTTCTGCTATACTAAAGGAAAAGAAAATTAAAAATTATGTTTGTAATGCAGTATTATGTACTATGTGGTGAAATAAAAGTGATGAGAATATGACATTTGTATTATTAAATGTGGTATTTAATGAAGTTTTAATCCAATGACTTTGAAGCATATATTATATGTTATTTTAACATATTCAAACTATATTTCTAGGAGACATACCTTTTTCTTTCCACACCTGACTATGCTCAAGACTTATTCCTAGTGGGATGGGAGGACCATATGGGGTGCTGGGAATGGAACCTGGGTCAGCTGCATGCCAGGTCAAAGTGCCCTATGCATTGTACACTCCAACGTATAATTCTGACAAGTTAAAAAATATTCAATTGGCCCTAATTTACATTCCATATTTTTATAATCTAAAGAAGATTGCCTTTGAAGTTAAAAAGCCAATTGTGCAAATATTAGCATATTCTAACAAGCCAATTATGTAAATATTAGCATATTCTATACTATTCTTTGGTGAAATAACACAGAATAACACCTATTATATTTTTTGCTTTTAAGAATTTAATTGAAGCTAATCATAAAAATTTCTCCTTCAAATTGTTTCTCAGGAGCAAATTAAGTTATAATAATAAGCAAGCTGTTGGGCTAGAGAGCTCAGACAGAAGTTACAGTGATTACCTTGCTCACATCTGTGACTACAAATATGGTCTGTATCCCTGGCATCACATATGGTCTCTCAAGTACTGCCAGTAGGTCTTTGTGTACCTTGCAGCTTCCCCAGCACCAAACCTTCTGTCCAAAAAATAAAAAGATTTCTGCATAAGTTTAGGTATAAAGCAAGTTGTTCTTAGCTCTCTGAAATATAAATTTTGGCCAATAATATAATAGAAAACTGGAATTGTTATGCTCACACCCCTCCTATCATAAAACTATGATATGCATTATACCAACTATTAAAAATAGAGCAGTGAATACAATAGGCACATTTCATGTACCTAGACATTCATGTCTGATGAGGTGAAAATACTTTAAGTAAATAAGCATGAAAATGATGAACATGTGAATTAAAAGTCTAGGGTGATTTATAGTCATACATTCTGAAGAGTTATGAAATAGATTATATAATCACTAATTTTGGCAGTGAAATTAAGAATATTTTCCTAGATCAGTAGCATTAAAGCTGTACATGGAAGATGGGAAAGATTCACAAAGTTTGGTTTGAGGCTCTTTATGTTCCTGAAGCGAATAGATGCCCTTTGACTCTACAAGCATGAGCCAGGACATATGGAGATATTACTGGTGCCTGCTCTAGCAAATAGATGATCAACGGGAGGATAGTGATAGTGATAGTGATTAAATACTCTAGAAGCTGTAAATTTCCCAGACAACTCAGGCAAAATAAAATATCCAGTGCCATAGGGGCTGGAGCAATAGTCCAATGGGTAGAGCATTTGCCTTGCATTTGACCGACCCAGGTTCGATACCTGTCATCCCATATGGTCCTCTGAGCACCTCCAGGAGTAATTCCTGAGAGCAGAGCCAGGAGTAACCCCTGAGCATTGCCAGGTGTGACTCAAAAAAGCAAAAAAAAAAGGAAAGAAATACCCAGTGCCATCATTTGATGTCCAACTACATAGCAATTGGTCGAATATATGGTTTTCTATCCTGCCTGAGAATCAGACATGCTTGTGGATCCTCCCTAAAATATCATTATTGCTACTCTTTTAATTTTATCTTTTTATTTTATTTTATTGAGACAACAATGCTCAGCCAATAGTCCTCCTTCATCCTTGAATTATCATTCTTCCTTGAAATTAATTAAAGACACATGACAGATTATGGCAAAGAGCTGTGAGCAAAATGGACAGGTCTGGTATGTGGCTGAAGGGAAGCCAAAAAAGTGTTAATCCTCAAATTTATTTTTTCCTCATTTTGTTAAATATGAAATAGTATGTTCTGTCCCTCGAGGTGTTGCAGATGCGGCTGTGGTGTCCAATTGTGTTAGCAGGTGTCAGACAGGATACAGGCTTGTCTACACTCAGGGCTCTGCCCCATGGGCCCTAGATGGTGGATAGTCTGACATAGAAAAGAATGGGATCCTGGGGTGAACTCAGAGCCACAGTAGAGCCTGGCAAACTACCGGTGGTATATTCGGTATGCCAAAAACAGTAACAGCAATGGATCTCATTCCCAAAGAATGGAGATGTTACTGGTGCCTGCTTGAGGAAATCAGTGAACAGGAATACAAGTGACAAGTGACAATTGACATGTTACAAGATTCTCTGGTTTAAGTTTCTGAGTAGTTGTTTGAAATAGTGGTTACCAATAGAATTTAGAATGAATTAGAATTAAGCTTCTTCTAGTCTATGTAATACTTCAAAGATCAAAGGCTCTGTAAGTAGAATTCTACAGCAGTAGAATTCTATTGCTAGTAGAATTCTACAGTAGAATTATATCCTATATATAGCAGGTCCAGGAAGATCATACTGAAGTGATAGTCTCTAAAGCTATGAGTGGATAACTGGGTCCTATTAAAATAAAACCAGCCAGAATTTTAAAATGTACAGTAGATATAATTTGCATTATATGGGATAGACTGCAATGATAATCACTCAATCATTGAAATACTGCATAGACTAGAATAAATTTAATTCTTGGTATCTGTCCAAACCAGTCTTGTCTCTCCCCTCCTTTGAGAGTATTTTAATATAACCTCTGATTTTGCCCTCTAAAACATATGGGAGAATAAATTACTCTTTTTTATATCATTTCTTAAGTTTTAGAATACATAGGACCAACTCTTTATATTGAATAAACGAAAAGGTGATGAATTATGTTAAGGTTTAAATAGAAACTCGAGGAAAAAAAATTTTTTTTCCTCAAAATTGTGGATAGCATTCTGGCAGCATTCTTTCTGATTCTTTTATGGCAGTGCAAGTAGAAACATGAATTTAGGTCTCAATAAATTGTACTACCAAGCTACTGGAGTTTTTAATGACCTGACCCTGAATCCTGGCATCTCACAGATTGTACTTGACTTACAAACATTAAGCTTGATTGAATAAAAATGGTAGGGCACATCCTTTAAAAGAGATTCTCTTCCTCTATGAAACATCCTGTATTACTCTCATCTCAAAATTTCAAGACTGGATATTCTTGAGAAGGATGTAAAATGTATCTGTGGCCCTAGCTGCTAAGCACCAACTTCATTTCAATCTCAGGCTTCAATTCCTCCTTCCTATTGAGCTTTTTTTCCTTCACAAAATTCTGCTTTTTTTAAATAAAAGAAAAATAGAATTCTCTTTTAATAAATGGTAATACTTTCTTAGTATAAAATTGCTTTGTATAATTTGTCCATTGTTAGAACTGATTTATAAAACATGTACTTTTTAAGAAATGTTTTCTAAACATATGGTTTTAGTTAGAAGCAAATAGGAACATACTAATTTCTTTAAAAGTATGTCATTACCCACCCCCTCACCCCACCAAGATACAGTGAGTAGGGCACTTGGTTTATATGCAACCAACCTGGTTTTATCTCTGGTATCTCATATGGTCTCCAGAGGCCTGAAATGAATCATCCTGAGGATGTGCTAGGAGTAAGTACTTAGTATTATCAGATATAGACCCTAAAACAAAATAAAACAAGCAAAGCTTTTTTTTTGCCATGACCAGAAGAAATCTCCTAAATAAATCTCTCTTTTCATCTTTTTAACTGGCATAGTGTAAGTTTTTAATTTTTTAAATAATGTTCTACCTTCCTCATAAAACTGAGTAATTATCCTTCCAATAATAAATTTGATTTACATAGAATAAAAACATACAACATTCTCTTTTTTAGAGTATTTCAAGGATTTTTCCCCACACAGTACATTTCCCACAAAAGCTAGACTTTTCAATCTGTAAAATTGTTGCTGAATACATTAGCCATACATAGAACCAGATCAGGGGGATGAAAATCTATATTAAATAAGCTTTTTTTATTTTTAATTTTTAAAACAAATCACTGTGATTTACAGCTATTCATAGTTGAGTTTCAGACAAGCAACACTGTAGCATCACATCACCACTGTCAACTTCCCTCCACCAATGTTCGCTCCCTTATCCCATATTCCAGTTGCTTCCATATTCCCCCCCCCCCCCCTCCCCCACACACACACACCAGCTTGCTCTCTTGGCAGGCATCTAAGATTGGGTCTTTTGATTTCAGTGTTGTTGATTCCATTGTTTGGATATTTGGCTCTAGGGTTCCTTAACACAATTTTTATACCTTAATCCTATGACCTGGCCCGCTGTTCCTTCTCCTCTGTCTATACTATTCCTCCCCTCTCCTCTTTATTTCCCTCTCTCTACACTCATGGGCCAAGGTTTATCAAGGGATACCTTTAAAAGGAATTCCTTTTAAAACACTGCATTCTCTCATCCAGCTATTATTCAGATTTCTAATTTGAGACTACCTACATATTTGAGAACTCTATTTGATATCAAATGGTTTATATTTTAATTAAACAAGCCATTCTAAAAAAGAAATTACAATCAGTTGGTTAATTTTTCATTACTTTCCATAGCATTTTGCAATTTATAAAGGATTTGTTACAAAGAGAATATAGTGATTAATGCTGTTACAAGGGCATTTCTTTAGCTGGGATATTTTTAACTGCCTATGAAGTGAACCACATAGGGACCAATTCTATAGCTGGACTACAAATAATTCTTCAGAGTGTGAGTTGTTGACATATTGATTATATCAATTAATATAGGTATCTGAACATGGTAAAGTAATTATATGCCAGATTTTCTAAATAATATAATATTCTAAGAGATGTCCCAAATTAACTCACTTTTTCCTCATCATACTTTATTTTTAAACAATGTGTTTTGATTGTGAGTACAATTTGCACAAAATAAGCTTTTGTTTATGTCTGATGCTCTGCATACTCAGTATTATGTTTTTTTTCTGAAATGCAGTAAATCACTTCAATATATTTAAATCAGTATTATTGTCTGTGCTAATGTTTGTATTAAAATGTATTAAGAGGATAGTTTTTATTCACCATCTTTTCTATCCTTATACAGTTTCCTTCATTATTCAGCTATCACCATAATAGGGCAGATTTTGTTTATCCTTTTTCTGTAAGTGAGATTTTTTCATAGATATATACTTACTTTCATTATATGGATTTGGTTTTCTAACATACTTGTGAAATGGTATCACCCTGTCGAACCCCCTCTTTTGACATCAATGATCACTGCTTTGTAGAATGGTAAGATCCTGGTGGTAAATCTGTCATACAGCTCACGAAGGATCTTGATGTATTGGAAAACCTTGTTTGGCTAGGGCTTCGATGACTGCTTCAGTCTCCACAGAATCAAAGGCTTTCTGTAAATCAATGAACGTGAGACAGAGTGGCATCTTGTACTCCCTACAAACCTCAATGATAGCTTGCTGTTTACCTTTCTGGACCGCTCACCTGGTGTCCTTCATCTAGTGTTATGCCGATCTGTTCAGTATGACTCATGTAAACAGCTTGTAGATGACGAACAACAGGAAGATGGGGTGATAGTTGCCGATGTCGTGAATGTCTCCCTTCTTGAACAGTAGAACTGTACTGCTGGTTTTCCATTGGTAGGGTACCTTGCATTCGGACAGGTAGCATGTGAAGAGCCGAGCTAGTGTATTAATGAGTAATGACGGCAGATTCTTCAGGTGTTGGGGTCTGACTTTGTCTGGGCCTGGTGCTGTTCCCTTCTTTACCGACAAAACGACATGTCGGATTTCAGAAGGGAGAACGTTGGGAATGACATATCCATCCTGTGAAATTTGGTATGTGGGCAGGTGGATGTGGTTATCAAAGAGATTTGAGTAGACGTCTTGGATACTCTTCTCCATTGCCTTTCTGGAAGATGTGATAGATCCATCAGGGCGTCGGAGGGCAGTCATCTTGGTCTTATAGTTGGCGAAGGACAGGCGGGCAGTGCGAATGCTTTTCCCGGCTTCTGCTGCATCTTCCAGTATTTCTGCTCTTCTGTCTTTGAGGTCTACTTTTATCGCTTCTCTGCACCGTTTTGCAAACTTGGACATTAGCATTTGGTCTCCTGAGGCTTGGCGCCTTGCCACGCTGGCAAATAAGCTCGAGAGTTTCTGAAGACAAGCACCCTTTTTGTGTCTTGTCACATTGGCGAATGAGCTCGACAGTTTCTGAAGACAGGCGACCTTTTGTGTGTTTTCTCTCTCGGCATTCTTCGCACAAACATGGAGGTGCTGAACCAATCAGTTATATTCTTCATAGATGTCGTCAATGGTGGTATCTTCCCATGTTATTGCAATGGTACCAAAGAGTTCCCAGTTGGTGGTTGTTCTGGGAGTTCTCTTCTTAAACTTGCAGCCTTTTCTCCCGTTGCTGGGAGGGAGGCGGTGGTCTGATCCTGTTTGGAATTTGGGAATGACAGCAACATCGGTCAGACAAAACCATCCATTGAAGATGATGTGGTCAATTTCATTGTGGAACTGTCCACCAGGAGATTCCCATATCCAACATTTTGCTTCAGCCTTCTGGAACTGTGAGTTCCCATGAATGGTTTTGGTGGACTTGAGAACATCATGCGACAATTAGAATGGGAAGAAATGGGAGTGAAGATAGATATTCGGCAACTAGACCACCTCTGCTTCCGCTGATGACATCGTTCTAATAACACCAAACATTAGCCAAGCGGCACAAATGCTGTTTGACTTCGACAAAAATGTTCGACCGAGAATGTGGAAAGATAGGTCTACAGCTGAATCTAAAGAAAACTATGTTTATGAAAAATGAACTAGTTTCAGAGGCCCCATTCACGCTCAATGGAACAAACATCTCTGAATGCAGCAGTTATGTGTACCTACGCCGAGAAGTCAACATGATGAATGACCTAAAACCTGAGCTGCATAGGAGGAAGAGAGTGGCATGGAATGCCTTCAAAGGCATCGAAGAAATAGCTAAAAGGACAAAGGACCTCCAGCTCCAGGCAGATCTCTTTGACTCCACCATTCTCCCTGCATTAACATATGCCTCAGAGACCTGGGCCCTATGAAAGCAGGATGAGAATGTTACTCGGTCTCCCAGAGAGGAATAGAAAGAGCTATGCTTGGAATATCACGCCTCACTCCAAGTGAGAGAAGGAATCCGGAGTTCCGACCTCCATCTCAATTCCAGAATCAGGGATGCTGTCTCGTTTGCCAAGGCATCGAAAATCAGATGGGCTGGACATGTAATGTAATTTGGGAGACAACCACTGGACTAGAGCCTTTATGGACTGGATTCCACAGGATGTCAAAAGATCATGTGGCCACCCACCTACAAGATGGTCAGACTTCCTTGTCAAGACCCTGAAGGAATGGTTTGAGGCTCTTCATATTTCTGAATCAACCTGATGCCATTGGGCTACATTGGCACGCATAGGATCCAATGGTAATGTTACTGGTGCCAGCTCGAGCAAATCGATGAATAACTGGATTTGAGTGATCAAGTGATCAAGAATATACTTGTGGATGGCTGAAAAGCAACAGTTTAGCTTTTCTACTCTGTTTTATGACTCAGTGACTATGTCTGTAGTGTTCAATGCTCTATCATTGAAATGACCAGTTTCCAAAAAAAATAGAAACAAAAACTGGGCAGAGACATGTAAAAAAATGAATTTGGACCTCTGTCTAACACCATGCACAAAAATCAGATCAAAATGGATTAAAGATCTCAATATCAGACTTGAATCCATGAAGTACATTGAAGAAAATATAGGAAAAACCCTCCACGACATTGAAGCTAAAGGCAACTTCAAAGGTGAAACATCACTAACAAAGCAACTGGAAGAAAAGATAAACATATGGGACTACATGAAACTAAAAAGCTTCTGCACTTCAAAAGAAACAGTGACCAAGATACAAAGACAGTCCACAGAATGGAAAAGAATATTCACCAAATGCCCATCTGATAAGGGGTTAATATCCAGGATATATCAGGCACTGGTAGAACTTTACAAGAAGAAAACAAACAACTCCATTAAATAATGGGGAGAAGAAATGAACAGAAACTTCAACAAGGAAGAAATTTGAATGGCCAAAAAAACATGAAAAAATGCTCTTCATCACTAATCATCAGAAAGATGAAAATGAAAACAACAATGAGATATCATTTTACACCACAGAGACTGGCACAAATCCAAAAGAGCAAGAACAACAAATGCTGGTGTGGATGTGGGGAAAAGGGGACACTCATCCATTGTTGGTGGGAATGCTGGTTGGTACAGCCTTTCTGGAAAACAATATGGACATTTCTCCAAAGACTAGAAATTGAACTCCCATTTGACCCAGCCATACCACTCCTGGGAATATAATCTGGGAAGCCAAAAAATACATAGCGGAAACACCATCCCTACTTTTATGTTCATAGCAGCATTATTCACAATAGCCAGAATCTGGAAACAACCAGAGTGCCCCAGAATCAATATCTGGATAAAGAAACTTTGGTACATCTACACAATGGACTATTATGCAGCTGTTAGGAAAAATTGAAGTTATGAAATTTGCCTATAAAAGAAAGGATGGACATGGAGAGGATCATGTTGAGTCAAATTAGCCAAAAAGGAGAGAGACAGATATTTCGTGACATAAATATTTATATGTAGATATTATGAAACCAATATCCAAGGTCAAGTGAAACATGTATCAGGAGGTCTTGTCAAAGGTGGAAATTATCACAAACGTGTGGGAATCAGAGGCTAGGTAAGACAGAAAATGGAACAGTGTGCTAACAATTGTCGAAAGTGCTAATACCAACCTAGAACTGAGCATTAGATACAGGCAAAAGATACACATGACAACCTTTTAATATATGTACTGTAATCCACAATCTGGAAGGGAAGGAAAAGAGATAGAAAGGGAAAGAAATAAAGAACCTGCCATGGAGGCAGGCTAGGGGATAGGGAGGGAATCGGGGGACGTTGGTGGTGGGAAATGGGCACTGGTGGAGGG
Organism: Cryptotis parvus; assembly: GCA_021461705.1. Classification (NCBI taxonomy): domain Eukaryota; kingdom Metazoa; phylum Chordata; class Mammalia; order Eulipotyphla; family Soricidae; genus Cryptotis; species Cryptotis parvus. The sequence continues at coordinate 209,568 of JAJIBD010002301.1, forward strand.
ATGGGTGCTGGAACACTGTATTACCGAAACCCAAATATGAACATCTTTGTAATTGTATATTTCACAGTGGTATAATAAAATACTTAAACAAAATAGAAACACTTTTTTGCAATATTGTTTGCAATATATGTTTTTGACAGATAAGATACTGTTTTTTTATGCTCTTCAATCATTTTAACATTATTCTCTTTACATGTTTCTAAACATGTCTGGGTTTTTAGAGCACTTGTGATTCACAGTGGGTTCATGTACTAACTTCACCCAATTTATGTTTGACTTGTGAACTTTTTAGCATCACTATCACTATCACTATCTTCCCGTTCATCATCTATTTGCTAGAGCGGGCACCAGTAATATCTCCATATGTCCTGTCTTATGCTAGGAGAACCCAAGGCATCTGCTTGCTCCAGGAACTGTTTATCATCTATAACAATTTCCAGAATAGCTGGGAGCATAATGAATATTATTATTGTTCTTAATATTGCTAATTAAAAATTCACCATTTTTCAACTTTAGGGTCATAGAACTATGTGTTACCGTTTGACTTCCTGAAGTCCAGATACCATTTTTATTGTTACGAATAAGAGGGTCAAATTTTGAGAAATGATAGATGAAAATATAAAACAATGTATCCTGTGAATTATTTTCCAGGAAAAATTAAGAATTTCCTTCTTGTTTGTCATTGATGCCAATGAAGATGATCACTCTAACAGTTTAGATCTGAAATGTCTGTGAAGAAAATAAAAGTCACAGTTGTTGAATGAAGAACGGTATTTTTTTTTCTGTATTGGCATTGAATGGTGAAGATTATCTTCACAGTATAACTTGTACCCTGTTGGTGAAATTTGTAACATATTTAACCTTTAAATAGCAATATTATAAACATACATGAAATATTCAAATATTTGAATACACAAATATTCTGATCCCTTTATGCCACCTCTTTTATATACTTTTCAAGCAATAACAATGCATATTTATACTAATATTCATCTTAAAATTGTTTCAATGGTCTTCATCTTTAATTGTTTTTCTTTATTGGATGACAGCTTTTACTGCCAAATGAGAGTTATGTTATCTGACTTCAGAATGAGATAAAATCTCTTCTGGGTAACTGCAAATCTATTAACCACTGTTAATAGTACCTATATAGAGAGGTAGTTTAAATTGCATCAAATGTGCACATATAAATAGTAAACTCACCACAGATTTAAAAACAGTGACAAAGTTGTCTATATGAGGTGTGATGGGAGAGCACTTTTTAACAATTTTATAATTAAATTAGGATTTCAATAAACACATTTGTTACCAGAATCTAAACTTTTTTAGACATATATACATGAAACCTTGAATTTTTTGAGTAACACATGCTGTTTGATAGCTGATGAATCATGATTTGGTGACCTTTGCTATATGCCTTACTGATTTTTATAACTGTTGTTTTCAGACAAACCTTTGATCTTTTTAACTATGGGAAATTCTGACAGATTCACTTTTAAGCAGTCTCTTGATCCTCTTCATATTTTTTCAATCAACAATTAGACAATAGGAGATAGGGATTGTTCTACATTTTACTAAGAAAGCATATGTACCAGATTTGTAGAATGTATATGTAATAAGAAGAAGATGGGACTTGGGAGGAGAAACTTTGAGTCATCACCAACCCATCAATGGTCAATATTTTCTTAACATGTTACATGTGTTTGTGTTCCTTGTCTCTTTTAAATTATGATAATAAATTCTCGGAAGAAAGAGAAAAATCTGCCTTCTAAAACTTTCAGTCCTTATTCTTCATAATAATAGGTAGTGTGGTCATATAAAATACAGGACTTCTTGTTCAATTTAAGTTTCATAAACATAATCAAGATATATTTTAATGCATGCATGCCTCACAAAAAATATTTGATACTTACACTAAAATTACATTTTATCTAAAAATTCAAATTAGACTGGATTTTCAATATTATAACCTGAAAAATCCCTGAAATAAATATTGTATGTAGACAAAAATCAGTTGATATTTCCAAAATATAGATTGAAAAAGTACTAGACCAAGATTTTTTTTTAAATTCCCCATCCAGAGCTCTTTCTTCATATCAGAACTTTCTGATATAATGCACAGTTCCTCTGCTCTGGAAAAAAAATTACTGATCTGGCCCATGTATCTATAACTTAATACTACTGGATATTTTCTTCAATTTTCTTATGAACAAAATGGAGATTTATGTAACATTCACTTATATCACTTGTCATCCCGTTGATCATAGATTTGCTCAGGCGGGCACCAGTAACATTTCCATATCTCTTAAATAATGTCACATGTAAGTAGAGCCCAAGGGCATTTGCTTGCTCCAGGAACATAAAAAGCCTCAAACCATTCTATCAGGTCATGGGAATGAGGTCTATAAATGTTACTGGCATTTGGCATATCAAATACTACACGGTAGCTTGCCAGGCTCTGCCATGCGGGTGGGATACTCTTCTAGTCACCTCTAATCTTGAATTTATTGATGAACCACGTGGCTGCAAGCAGTCACCAGAGCCAGGCTGTAATCAGATCTTCTGCTGGGTGGAGTTCTGATGAGAGGGGAGCCCGGATGTGGAAAATGGTGGCCCTCATGAATGTGGGGTTCCTCTGGCTTCTTGCAAGGCACTGCTGGGCTGGGCTTGAAAAAGACTGCTGCAGGGTGGGTCTTGACGAGCTTGGCTGTGGTCAACTCTTCTGCTGGTTGGAGCTCTGATGAGTTGGGAGTCCAGATGTGGAAAATGGCAGCCCTCATGGTGTGGGGTTCCTTGAGCTTCTTGTGAGGCTCTGTTGGTGTGGCTGGCCAGGGCTAAAACTTCGCCATCCCTCCTTGGTGCCTCATGATCAGTTGGGCACAGGAAGAGCTGGTAGCAGCTCTGCCCCATGTATGTGCCCCATGTATGCAAAATAACATTATGAAAATATAAAGAGTGTATATAAGTTGGTGATAGCTGTTATTTCAAAGAAATAGAAATTATGAATCAATACTATTTTTAAGCAGTTTAACAATAAACTGCTTACAGTTTAGACTTACAGACATGGGACAGAGCTGCTACTGGCTCTCCCTGTGCCCAGCCTCTCATGAAGCACCCGGGAGGGATGGTAGGTTCTGGCTCACCACCCCAGCAGAGTCTCACAACAAGCCAGACGACCCCCCCCCCCCACTCCATGAGGGCCTCCATTTTCCACATCCGGACTTCCCCTCGCCAGAACTCCACCCAGCAGAACAGCCTATCACAGCCTGGCTCATCGAGATCCACCCTGCAGCAGTCTTTTTTAATCCGGCCCAGGTATGCTGATCCAGAGACTCACAGACATGGGACAGAGCTGCTACTGGCTGTCCCTGTGCCCAGCTGCTCATGAGGCACCCGAGAGGGATGGCAGTTTCTCGCCCTGACCCACCACCCCAAAAGAGCCTCACTACAAGCCAGACGACCCCCCACTCCATGAGGGCCTCCATTTTCCACATCCAGACTTCCCCCTCTTCAGAACTCCATCCAGCAGACCAGCCTATCACAGCCCAGCTGGCGTAGTCGCAAGTGGCCATGCGGTTCATTAATAAATGCTGAATTTTGAGATGACTACAAGAGTATGCTACCCGCACGGCAGAGCCTGGCAAGCTACCAGTGTCGTATTTGATATGCCAAATACCAGTAACAATTATAGACCTCATTCCCATGACCTGATGGAATGGTTTGAGGCTCTTTATGTCCTGGAGCAAGCAGGTGCCCTTGGGCTCTATTTGCATGAGACAGGTCATATGGAGATGTTACTGGTGCCCACTTGAGCCAATCGATGATGAACAGGAAGACAGTGATACAGTGATACTACTTTTATTTTACAGACTCCTTCTAAAGTTCTGGTGAAATCTAAAGAACCTACTAATGACTAATGTGTGTTCACAAATTATTTTTTAACATTGGACTTCAAAACTAAGTTTCTAAATAAGACTGAGTAAACCTAGTACTACTTTTATATACATTCTTTCTATCTTTATTACTAAAATATAATTTGTTAAATTAGTTGATTTCATAAAGCCACCAGATTTTCTTTTACCAAAGAAGAGCTTTAATTTCTTAATATTAGGGAAAACAGTAATTCTTTGTATAAATAATTTAGGTAGTAAACTTGAACTCAGCTGAAAGAACATTACTGACTGATATGTTTTCTAGAGAGCTTCAAATTCAATTAAAGCATTTTGATAGTTGGGATTTCACATTTATTAATAAGTAGAAAGTTCCATATAGCATAGTACTTGGTACTGTTCTCCTTAAAATGGGTCTTCTATTTCCCCCTTCAGTTTTATCAAGGCATGATATATAAAGAAAATGATGGGATGCTTACAAATGTAGTGAATGTACATATATATATATATATTACAGTACCAAGTTTATATATATATATATACACACACACATATATATATAGTAACAGTAACATTCATCAACTCACATTTTACCTCCTTACTTTAACTATTGCTTTTGTCATTACCATTTTTTGTCAGAACATTTGTTCTATTTTTATCAAATTTAAAACAAACACTTCAGTCAAACATAATGAACATATAATGCATTTGTCATCATATCTTTTCAGAGAAAATGTGTACTTCTTTACTACTTCTTCTTACTAGCCTAATCCTTAAAATAGTAACAAGGTTTTTGTTTCTGTAAGGACAGCCTTAAATTTCACACGTAATCCATAGCATGCCTTTTTTTCCCCTTTGGTCTACTTTTCTTCACTTAGGACACAGTCCTCTTAAGTTCATCACACTGTTTCAGATGAAAGATAATATTATATCACCTCATTTATCAAATATTTTTTGTATATACTTTGAGAAATAATTTTAATCCATTTTATAACAACAGTGTAGTGGGCCAACCCGGGTTCCATCCCTGGCATCTCATATAGTGGCCTGAGCACTGCCAGGAGTAATTACTTGAATACTCACTTTAAGAATTAAAAGGTGAAGACTTAGAAATAACAAGTTCAAAAGTGTTAATACAAAAGTAATGAAACTATAATTTAAGAATCTATTCTGATAATTTTAGGGACCTCTGCACTTTTTCTGTGAACTTTTACATTTCTGAAACCAGGATTCATTTTATGATTATTTTTTCTCAGAAAACAAAGTAGGTATACTTGGCATTGCCATTGATTAAACTTGGTCAAAGTTATTCTCAATGTCATCCCTTCAAATGAGTAATGTACATTGTTAAAGCTACAGATGTTGAGCATAATTGCCCTCTAAAAGGTCTAAAGACAGGGCATTATTTCAGTCTTCACCACTAAAACTAGAAGTTATGATTTAGACTTTTTCTTTCTCTATGATACAAATCTAATACCTATTAAATTTAATGAATCTAAATATGTTACTAATAATGCATTTTATTTTTGATTCATTAAGTTCCATAATATTGAACAGGTAGATTCATATTGAAGCTTACGAAATAAGCACAGTATAGTCTATTATTCCCAAGCATGGCACATGCCATTGTGTTATATGCTATGGAATCATACTAGTTATGTAAAAAGCAAAATGAGTAATATTACATACATTGTTTTACAGAATATGAAAACCATTGATAGATTAATAACATAATTTCTTATTCAGATAGTTATCTTCTTGAGTGTTCTGAGAACTTTTCAACATATTGAAATTGAATTCATCTGAATGAATATTGTAAATAGCAAATGTTCTGTCAAAATACACTTCAACTATTTTTTGAGAATAATAAGGAAAAAAAGTATTTTCTTAAAAGTGTGGATTCTCCCTTTACCTCATCTATAGGTTACCCAACTATTTAAGGATACTAACTTAACCTTATAAATTATATTAAGTCTTAAATTCCTCTTTACATCATATTAGGAAGTTTTTTAAGCAAGAACAATAACAAAATTCACACATCATAGAAGAAAATCAAATGTTTTCTTCTGACCTCTCTGCCTAGCAAATTTCATTTATTACCTCTTCATTTTCACACTGCTCTAATGATAACTGTCCACTATTGATAATTAATCTAGATAATGACATTCCTGAATATGATGCCACATCTCTGGACACTGAAGTGTGTCCGACATGCCATTAAAATCCCATTAAAGCTTTATTTACTGGTCTCAAATTAAAAACAAACATTGGTTGTACATAAGAGAGAATAATGATCATTTTGACCTTGAAATATTCATTCTACAAAACTTAAGGACTAACAAAATGATGAGCTAGCTGCTATCAATTTACTGTGGCTATTGACTCAAAGTCAGGGGATATGGAAAGGGTTTCTAAGTCTAATTTTAAGGATCTTACAAAAATACACTTTTATCTTATGTTCTAGTTGCATAAAGCACTCACTGAGAAGAATTGATATTCTCTCTCTCTCTCTCTCCTCCTTCTCTTATACATTGTGGCTTGGATATACTGCTTTCTAAAAAAATTAAAATATTTTATATAACACTGTAGAGATATACAATTACAAATATGTTCATGTTTGGGTTTCGGTCATACAGTGTTCCAGCACCCATCACTCCACCAGTGCCCATTTCCCACCACCAATGTCCCTAATCTCCCTCCCTCCCTAGCCTGCCTCTATGGCAGGTTCTTTTATCTCTTTTTTCTCTCTCTCTCTCTCTCTCTCTCTCTCTCTCTCTCTCTTTCTCTTTTCCTTCTTTTTTACATTGTGGATTGCAATACATACATTTAGAGGTTTTCATGTGTATTCTTTTGACTATATTCAAAGTTCAGTTCTAGCCTGGTATTATCATTTTCGAAGATTATTAGCACACTGTTTCCCTTCTCTGTCTTAGCTAACCTCTGACTCCCACATGTTTGTGGTAGATTCCAACTACAGACAAGACCTCCTCATCCATGTTTTGCCTGACCTTGAACATTGTATCTGGTTTTTGTATTGTTACTTTTTTTTTGGCATATCAGTAACGACATGGGTAGCTTGCCAGGCTCTGGGAAAATATAAGGTGGGAAAATATATTTTCAACAGTACCAAATCTCATACAAGAGTACAAATATATTTTCAACACTATTAATATTTATATTATTGTACAAATATCAATACTGTTGAAAATATACTATCTAATGAAAATAAAATAACTATATACTGAATGCAGTATATATTTATGTCATGTGAATAAATACAGTCATTCTATATCTGTCTTTTTCTTTCTGGCTAATTTCACTGAACATGATCTTTTCCATGTCCATGCATTTATAGGCAAATTTCATAATTTCAGTTTTTCTAACAGCTGCATAGTATTCCAGTGTGTAGATGTACCAAACTTTCTTTATCCAGTCATCAGTTCTTGGGCACTCTGGTTGTTTCCAGATTCTGACTATTGTGAATAGTGCTGCTATGAAAATAAAAGTGCAGATGGAGTTTACACTGTGTGTTTTTGGCTTCCCAGGGTGCATTCCCTGGAGTGGTATGGCTCGGTCAAATGGGAGCTCAATGTCTAGTCTTTGCAGGAATGTCCATATTGTTTTCCAAAATGGCTGTACCAGTCAAAATCCCCACCAACAATGGATAAGAGTCCCTTTCTCCACGCATCCACGCATCGGCAGATATTTAAATTTACCTGATACTCCACACACCTCAGTTCCTGCTCTATCACCCTTGAATATCACCAGGAGTGACTCGAGCATATAGCCAAGTAGTGCCAGAAGTAAGCCATGTGCATATCAACTACAACACCAAAAACATAAATAGGAATATTTAAACATATGATTGCTTTATTAATTAGACACTAATGGTATTTGAAAAATAATTGCCCTGGCTTTAATATCTATTTATAATTCTTAAAGACATGATATGTCAGGATATTACTTTTTTATCCATCTACCCTCAAATACATAATCATTTTGCTGGAAGAAGATAGTAGACAAGAGAAATGTTTTGATATGCTTTTTTTTAAATTGTTCACTACACAAACCACTTTTATTCTCCCAACCTTGATCTAATTTAAAATGCTATAATAAATTTCTTAATGCTTTAGTGATTTTCATTTTACAATTAATTTCACTAATATAGGGTAAAAAATTAAAAGATAACAAATATATTTTAAAAGTTAGCATTTACAATACCAGAAAACATGATTTCAGAATCCCAGAAAAAAACTTGAGGTTAATTACAAAGAATTATGTTTGAAAATCTAATTATAAGGTATATAAAATTAATGATAGCTACTCTTAATGTATTTGAGAGACAATGAATATCACTGCGATTTCAAAAGCATAATTAATTTTATAGTATGTACAGAAAAATGTAAACAAGTAAAAGTGGTAGACACTATTTAAATTCATTATAGCTATTATTTACTTAATCAAATTGTTACTTTTCTTCCTCACACTGGAGAGAAACAGTCATTTCTCAATGAATACTATTACAATATTACTCAGTTACTCCTTTCAAAATTCCTGACTTAGTAAGGTTCAAGTAAGCAATTTATTGCCCAAGAAAATGAGTCTAGAATTAAGTCATATATCTCTGAAGTCTAACAAAAATGAAGCAGTTGGAGAAGGCAGTATAACTTAGTGAAAGGATGGTTTATAATTTAGTATTTTCTCTCTTAAATGTATGGTTTACCAAATAATATTTAAAATGAAAAAATGAGTTTCCAGGTTTGGGTAATGCAAGCAAGATAGTTAAAAAGTTTATAAATATGTGAGATATGAGATAAATATTTTGATATGTTGACTTTGGTACAATATTCTCAGTTTTGAAAGGCTTTAGGGAATAAAGAGGATATAGAATGGTGAAGGAAAGGAATTTACTATTTGATAAGAGAGCTAAGGTAAATTTATTTGGATTATATTTTGATACACTTTGTAGTTTAAAAACATCAATTGAATTCAGAGTTTAAGACTGAATTGAATCAATCTTCTATTATTTATTTATCTACTTATTCATTTATTTATTTGCTTTTTGGGGTCACACCTGGAGACGCTCAGGGAGTTACTCCTGGCTCTGCACTCAGGAATTACTCCTTGCAGGACTAAGGGGACCATATGGATGCCAGGGATCAAACCCAAGTCCTCCATATGCAAGGTAAACACCCTCCCACACTGTACTATTGCTCCAACACCAATCTTCTATTATTTTAGATTTTTGTTTTACCTTATTTTCTTTCTTTTTCTTTCTTTTTTTTCTTTTTTTGGCCAACCCTTTTGCTGCTCAGGACATACATACACCTGATTCTGCACTCAGGAGTAAGCAGGAGTGAGCACTGCGTGGCGGTGTGCTCAAGAAATTATCCCATCTCTGTGCTCAAGAATTACTGATGGCAGTACTCAGGGGTCCATATGTGAACTAGAGATTGAACCCAGTCCATCTGTGTGCTATTGACTATGTATTGTACCATCTTTCCAGCCCAGCTATCTTTTTTTTTTCTATTTGCTAAATCCATTGTCATTTTTACAATGCTAAAAATTCCAGTTTGGACCTTTTCTCATTCCTTAATACATACTAGGCATGTTCATTTTCAGTTGCAGTGGGTTAATAGGCAAAATTAAAAGTATGTTTTGCATAGTGTTGGGTTTTAGGCACAGAAACATTTTCATGCTTGATTATATTAGGAGCTGTGCTGAATGTCTAGATTTTACTATGATAGTGTTTATGTTGCTGTTCTTGGAAAAATCAGTATGAAAGGCTGACTTCTAACTCCCAACATTCTGCTGATCTTTTCAGACACACAAATCAAAGTGAAAAATAGAGTGGCATCATGCATTACACAAAAGGGATAAGCGAAAAAAGACAAGGCATCAGCAATATTACCTCATATAGAGAATGCATTGAGAGTAAATTAGTTGGATTCTTTAACTTATTTTTATATACTTCTATATTAAAGTAGAAATTGTCAATGAAGCCTTAGTATAGCTGATAAAAATGAGGGAGACAATAATTGAAGAAACAAAAGAATCTGATGACCTCTGTTAGTTAAGTCCATACAAATCAAAAATAATCCATAGCAATTTTCTGCTTAGTTATTTTCTGTGTTCATTAGTTACCAGAAACTGTAAGTACAAAACACTCTTTTAGGTGTAAAAAACACTTAGAATATAGGACTAGAGTTCACATTCAAGATTAAATCTAAAGACAGCATTTCTTTTACTTTGTGGGAGGGACAGAGAAGGGTGCTGTGGTTTGCAATACCATCACCTGGTTAATTATAGTTTCATGCATTACACTGTGCGGCTCCACCCTCCCCCCCAACTGTCTGCTTCCCTCACCTTTGTCCCAGTGTCTCCTTCTCACCTTAATTCCCCCAATTCTCTCCTGTGGCAGCTTCTTACGAAAAGAAGAATTTTCAGTTTCTGCTTTCTTTTGGATGTTTCACCCCAACTATGCTTCTCTGCATTTGCGCATCGAGAGACTTTCGTTGATGTCCCTCTCATTCTCACTAACTCCACTCAGCGTGCTACCCTTAAGAACCAGCTATGCAGCAGCACATTTTAATTTCAATTTTATTTTGTTTTTTTTAAATTTCATTTTATTTCTTCTTGTAGCTTAGTAGTCTTCTATTGAGAATACGTCCCATAGTTGTTTTTGTTTGTTTGTTTGTTTTTTGCCCAGCTATCTCTCTTAGACACTTGCTTGTTTACAGATTTTGACAATTGTGAAAGCATAGCAAAAAAGAAAAGAGACACAAATGCCCATTTTGATTATTTTCTCTTGAGGTAGATGACAAATCTGTAATTGTTGGTTCATATGAAAGGTCAATTTCTAGTTTGTTTAGGATGTGTGTATTGTTTTCCAGAGAATGGCCCAGATGACCCTCCTGTTGGTGATCTATGAAACTTCCTTTTCCCCTATATTCATGCCAGCAATGCTGATTTTCTGTGTGCCACGTTACTGGTGTGAGATGACATCTCTTGTTTTGATTTGCATTTCTATAGTGAGCAGTGAGCTAGAGCATCTTTTTCATATGCTATTTTTGGCTTTCTTTGTGGAAGTTTCTGTTTATTTTTTCACCCAATTTTGATGGGGTTCATTCTTTTTTATTTTCTTGCAAAGTTCTGCAGTAAAGCTAGCACTTTTTGCTTTCATATACTATATTTTAGAAACATATCCCAATAGAGTTCTCAAGCTGGATAAAGTAACAAGACTGAAATTTGGAACCTCCAAATTAATTTTATTCTTTGAAGTCTTTTGGTAAAAATAAAATATAAAATATTTGTAACAGTATTATTTTGCATAATAATAAAGAGTTAATTATTTTAATTTAAAATTTAAATGCAGGAATTAAAAAATTAGAAAATAGTTTTACTGTTTATTACTCGGGGCCCCTCATATATGGTATCAGTTTTTGTTTCTTTTTTGTTTGTTTTGAGGGTCACACCTATCAGTGCAAAGGAGTTACTTTTTTTTTTTTTTTTTTTTTTTTGGGAGTTACTTCTGACTCAGGAATTATTCCTGGTGGAACTTAATGGGCCATATGAATGCTTGCGAACAAACCAAAGTTGGTTGCATGCAAGGCAAGTTCCCTATCTGATATATTATCACTTCAGTCCCCTATATGATACCAGTTTTTGTGTAATAACACCTTATGTTGAATAACTATTGTTTGTTAGCAAAATTATGATGTGTTGAGAAGTTAAATAACTTTCTTTATTTCATATAGCATGAAGCAGTATCAGTCAAGATAAAATCAATAGCGGCTATAGAAATAGTACAGCAGGAAGGGAGTATAAATTGCACAAGGCTGACCTGGGTTTAATCCTCGATATCCCATGTGGTCCCCCTAGTACTGCCAGGAGTAATTTCTGAGTCCAGATTGAGGAGTAAGCCCTGAGCATTGCCAGGTGTGACCCAAAAGCAAAAATAAAGATAAAATCAATATTCTGAAAGTCAGACTAGAAATGCTATTCAGATATAATATGCTTTCATCTTTGTGTGTTCTAATTTGAGAGAGCAACATATGTTTGCATCCTAAAATATTTATTTTTTGTTGTATAATGTATATTTATAAAAATACAATTTTAGAAAAATTTATTTTTGAAAACAGATTGAAATTGTTCATTTGAACTAGCCATTGTTTATGCAGCTATATCTCCAATTGGGGTTGTTTCCACATATTGTCACCTATAACTAATGCTGTGGTGGGCATCTTTGCACTTAACTGTTGTTCAATTGTCTCAATTTAAAATGGTTTTCGACCTATGATTCTAAGCATTGCAAGTACTACTACTTTTCTGTTTGTTTGGTTTGGTTTGTGGGGTCATACTCAGTTGTGCTAAGGGCTTACTTCTAGCTTTGCACAGAGGTATCACTGTCACAGGACTCTATGGGATGCTCGGGATTGAACCTGGGTTGACAGAATACAGGGTAAGAGCTCTACCCACTATACTATCACTCTGGTCCCCTGAATTCTGTAGGCATAAAAGTACTTCCAATGTTTAGTCCTCCTGTATGCAAATGAAAGAAGTAAAATCATGAACTGGTGAGAGACTAAGACAAAGTCCAGGAACAAAAGTGACAAGAGGTCATTAAGCCAGGAAAACAATGCAAACTTAAGCTAGTATCTGTCCCAAGGAGTTATTTTGCCTACTGAATCAGTTGGATTGTGCACACAGAGTAAGTGTAAAATCTGGGGTCTTCTATAAGGCAGAAAGTTGGAAGAAACAACTCTCATATAAGACTAGGCCATAGACCAAGATATTCAGGCTCCACCCATGCAAGAGAAGTGATGCTGAACAAGGATCAGACATGTGGAGAGGGAAGTTTTTCAGGTATTTCCAAACACTGAGTGTGTTTATTGACAGAAAAGGAGTAGAAAGAGTCAATGCATGGGATGCGTGTTCAGCAAAGGCAGAAAACCTGAATGAACATTGAAGTAATAAAGTTAAGTTCCTTCTATGTCACCACCGTGAGTGATAGGTAATTGATATGTGGTCTTTCTCTGGAGAGCACAACTCTTTCATCTGTAGAGATCCATTCTCATTTATAGTCAACTCTGAACTGTCACGGTGATACATATTAAGGCAGAAACTGTACCCTGCAGATAGGGAGGGTCTTATGCTGTTGGCTGTGTGACGTGAGTTGGGACATAGGAGGACAGAAAACTTGGGACCATTCAGCAAGAAGTTCTCTACTTAGTTTTCATTTTTGCTGGAGAGATGAGAAGTTGTATCTTCTCTTTATCTAAACTTCAGTTAGAGTTTCAGATCTAGAAGGATTTTCTGCACAGGAGGATTTGGGGTTCTATTTGCTATCTCTGTGGTACAAAATGTGGTATAAAATGTCTTACAGGAGAGAAGAGATTAACTTTGTTGATTATCCTTCCTCAAAAAATGATCTGAGGGCATAATGTTGTCAAATATATAAACTGAAAGTTAAAATTAGCTTAGGATTGCTAAGGTCCTCAAGAGACATTGCAAAATTAAAATCCACTCTTAGCAGGAAGTAGTCGAAAAACTGAAGCCATACATTAGAGAAAAATTATCAGATACCATGAGTTTAAAATAGACTAATATTTTGAATAATGTATAGATGTGCAGATAGAGGTGCAGATAGTGTTTTTGTTGTGTGCTCTTGGGTCTCCAGGATATAATCCCAGGCATGCTATCACTGGATAAAATGGGAATTCAATATCCTTTTGGTGGAATGTCCATATTGTTTTCCAAAAAGTCTGGACCAATCAACATTCCCACCAACTATGGATGAGAGTCCCTTTCTCTCCACATCAGTGCCAGCACTAGACTTTCTGCTCTTTTGGATGTCTGCCAGTCTCTGTGTGTGAGATGATATCTCATAGCCATAATCTGGAAACAATCTGAGTGCCTGAGAACTCAATAAAGAAACTATTGTACATTTGCACAATGGAATACTATGCAGTTCTACGAAAAAATGAAGTCATGAAAGTTGCCTACAAATGGGCCTACATGGAGATGATCATGCTTAGTGAAATTAGTCAGAAGGAAAAGAACAGATACAGAATGACTACATTTATTTGTGAGATACTAATTGTTCTAATTGTTAGAGATGGTAACATCATACAAGAATTGAGCATTGAATGTAGGCAAAGAGAGAGAACTGGGAGGGAATCTGGGTACATTGGTGGTGGGAAATGTGCACTGGTGGAGGGATGGGTGCTACAACATTGTATGACTGATACACAATAATGAACAGCTTTGTAAATGTCTATTTTGTGGTGTTACAATAAAATATTTTTTAAAAATCTAAAAAAATATACTAGGAGAGCAAAAAAAAATAAATGAAATAAAATAGACTAATATTACCTGAGAATAAATTGGCCAATACAGAGAAATAATATTAATGAACAATTCCATTCCACCAAACCTATTAGAATGATCAAATGTAGCACTTAAAATATGTGAAGTTAGTAAGATTTATTGCGTGGTGTTCATTTGTTTCCCATTTGGGGAACAGTAAAACTCTGAATATATTTTCAAGTGATTGAAACTTTGCAACACAAAGAGATGTAAACAAGGATTAAATTCTAGGATCGCATGGTTTCTACTTTGGCAAATATCTACTGTAGTTTATATTCATGAGAAATGAACTAATTTCTGGCATTCCATATGCTCTCAACGGAATGCACATCTCCGAATGCAGCAGTTATGTGTACCTAGGTCGAGAGCTCAACATGACCAATGACCTAGCACCTGAACTCTGCAGGAGGAAGAGACCAGCATGGAACACTGCCACGGCTCCTGCGGCACCGGCTCGCATAGCATGAAAGTGTTCACTGGACCAGGGGATGGATTTGGTACTTCCCCTAAAAAGGGACAGTTACCAGACGGTGTTTCACCCTAAAAAGGGACCGTTGCCAACAAAGCCCTCCTAAACTCCCTTAGCTGTTCCTAAGAATGCTTGGTGTGCAATTAGAGCGCTTGCTTATGCTGAAACTTAGACTCTGAGTAATGGAGAAACTGGACAAAGAGAGAAGCCTGCGGCAACCATAGTTTTCATTATACACAATTATAGCATAAAACAAAGATAGTATAAAAATGCCAGCTCGCAGCCTGGATGCCAAGGCCTGAGCTGGTCTCAGGCCCTTGATAAGGAAAGACTCGTGGCCTTCGGCCTTTGCTTCCCATCATTAGCGGGAAGGGAGAATTCTTGACCTATGGGTAGAGGGCCTCCGGCTACCCCCTGGTGACGGGAGTGCAGTGATTAGTCTCCCTAAACCTCCTGTGTGAAAAAAAATTGGGCCTGTTAAAGTTAACACTTTCTAGTACAAAATCGTAATAATCTTACAATAATAAACTCTGCATAAAAGTTTCTATTTAGGAGTAGGTTAAGTTAATCTATAATATGTGCATAGAGATAACAAGTAATTCTATGAAAATCAAGATTAAAAAATATATACCTTACTTGAGGCAAATATGAAAATATGTAAAAACAAAAGACGCCAGAAAAACACGCCTGAAAAACAGGCGCAGGCAAAAGGTGGTCATATGTGGTAAACACGATAAACTCCTTTTTGATGTTAAAAACACCTCCTTTTCTAAAAAATAACTGGTGTAATCTTGCATTTGTTGAACATAAAAAGAAAAGCTTTGCCCTCAGTAAACTGCAGCAGCATTTGACCTCTCTTGTGTCTGTGTCTGACTGTCCATCGCGCCGACTTTCCTGTCCTCCTGATTCTCCCTCACGCTGGTTATCCCGAGACTTAGAGCTCATTGAGACTGAGCGGTCTGTGGCAGAACACCTTCAGGAGCACTGAGGAAGTGGTAAAAGAAGATAAAGAACCTCTGACTCCAGGCACATCTTTTCAACTCCACCATTCTTCCTGCACTAACATATGCCTCAGAGACCTGGGCCCTATGAAATCAGGGTGAGGCTAGTCAGGTAGCCAAAAGAGGAATCAAAAGAGTGTTGCTTGGAGTATCACACTTCTCTCTAGTGAGAGAAGGAATCTGGAGTTCCAACCTCTATCAAAGATCCAGAATCAAGAATGTTGTCTTGTTTACCAAAAAAAATCAGATGGGCCAGACACGTAATGTGATTTAGGGACAACTGCTGGACCAGAGCTGATACTGACTGGATTTCATGGGATGTCAAAAGAATGTGTTGCTGTCCACCTATGAGATGGTCAGACTTCTTTGTCAAAACCTGAACATATGGTTTGGACTTGAGGCTCTTCGTGTTCCTGGAGTGAGAAGATGCCATGGACTACACTTCCATGTGACAGGGACAAATGGAGGCATTTCTGTCTCCTGCTTGAGCAGATGGATGAACAATGGAAAGATAAGTTATAAATGAAGTAATAAGTGTGATTTAAAAGAGAATCAGAATCAGTTTAAAGAATAAAATACCATACAAATTTTCTGGAGTACTTAAAAATAGATCTGTTCTATTGTACTATGGATTGTTTATTTTCTGATATCCATTTTTCAAAACTAACTATATAGACAAAGCACTTATTTTTGTGGGCTTTCCACAATTTCAAATGATTATACTGTTAAATTATGGAAACAGAGGGACTTGTGACTTGTCACTTGTCTTCCTGCTGTAATGTAACCCCAAGGGCATCTGCTCACTCCAGGAACACGAATAGCCTTTAAACCATTCCTTCAGGTCATGGGAATGAGGTCTATAATTGTTACTGGTTTTTGGCATATCAAATACAATATGGCCAGCTTGCCAGACTCTGCTGTGCAGGTGGTATACTCTCAGTAGTAGGTTTTCATCTCATGCATTTATTGATGAACTGGGTGGCAGCTTTGTGGCCACACACAATAGGGAGAATCGCCTTTCTCTTGGGTGGAGCTCTGAGAAGCTGTGGAGTTTGGATGTTGAAAATGACTGCCCTCATGGTATGGGGGTTCTTCTGACTTCTTAGGAGGCTTTATTGGGATTGTGGGCCAAGGCTAGAACTAGCCTTCCCTCCATGGTCCCTCATGACCAGCTGAGTACAGGGAGAGGCAGTAGTAGCTCTGCCCTGTGTGTCTGAGTCTCTGTTAACAGAGGGGTTAATAGTATACATATATTTGAATTTAAACTTAAAATGAGAAGAGATAACTGTTACATGAATAACTACAAAACTGGGTCCTTCTCATTAGAGGGCATATATTAACAACTTTCTCTTTTCAAGCAGCCTATGGATGATAGCGCAGTTGGATATCTAGGTGGAAGATGGTTACTATGAGAAAATTGTGTTTTTAAATAAGGATGAGATAACAAAGACCTATTAGGTTGTGATAAGAAATTAGTATTTTTATTTAAAGTTTAAGAGGAAGTCATTAAAGTACAATTTCAGAATTCAATGAAGTTAATAAAACAAAAGGGTTTGAGGGAATGAGAAGTAGATAAAATAAAATACATCTCAAATATAGTAGGATAATAGTAAAAAATTGTAGGTAGGGCATGTTTGATTGAGATCTCTGATAATCAAAGATACTCTATAAAATTAATTGCTCATCTTGGGAGTACTAGAAAGAAATAATGCAAATAAGATAATATAATACATGTAGTTGTCAAACATTTTCCTGGTCTAAGTAGAACAGACGAAGAACTTATTGCACAAATTTAAAATGGGAAATTGATCTCTTTGGTCCTTGAATACATACATACAAATTCTGAAAGTCTTGATAGACTTTATATCTTAAATCAGATGTACTGCTACCTACATGAACTACAAACTAATATAAAGTTTAAGTTATTCAAATATAAAATCAATATTCAACACATAACATTTTAAAGCAAGCTAATAAAATTACCTGTATGTTTATATATTAATATATGTAATATTTACGTATCATTTGTGATATAAAATGACACATTATAAATGATCAGTATATAGCATCTACTTTTGAGGTGGTTGTTGAATTGATTTGTTCTTTACTAAATCTTTCTTATAAAAAAGATAATTAAAGAAAATCCAATACAAATGAAATGCTAATGCCACAGAGGAGTGTTTCTGAAACTTTTTGAACAATGCAAACCTTGGGATTTTAGGCAATAAATCCTTTCCTGCTTGCTTTCTTGCTTTTTCCTTCTTTCCTTCTTTGCTTCTCTCTCTCTCTCTCTCTTTTCTTTCTTTCTTTCTTTCTTTCTTTCTTTCTTTCTTTCTTTCTTTCTTTCTTTTCTTTCTTTCTTTCTTTCTTTCTTTCTTTCTTTCTTTCTTTTCTCTCTTTCTTTTTCTTGTCTTGGGGGCCACACTTTTTGATATTCATGGATTACTGCTATATATGCATTTAGAACTCTATTAATCTATTTTTTTGTTAGGGTCGAAACTGGTGATGCTCAGTAGTTACTCTTGATTATGCACTCTGAAATACTCCAGGTGTTGCTCAGGGCACCACATAGGATGCCAGCGATCAAACCAGTGTTGACTGCTTGCAAGTCATGTGTGCTCACTTTGCAAGGTTCTATTTCTCTAATTACAATTATTTCATTCTATAAAAAATGTGCTCAGATGATGACCAAGGCTCTGGATCAGTTGTGGAGGGCATGAATCACATGAGTTAAGCTCCTGATTTGATTCCTCAAACTGCAAAAAACTAACAAACAAACAAATGAGACAACAACTAACTAAAAAAAGAAGAGCCTGTGTGAATTAAAGGCCTGAAAAGAATACACTGTCATAGGATCACGTTAAGATGACAGTTATTTAAGCATCACCTTTACTTATGATGTACTAGAAAAAAAAACACACAATTTCTTTTTTAAATTTTTTTATTATACCACCGTGAAACATACAATTACAAAGGTGTTCATAATTGGTTCTTGGTAATACAGTATTCCAGCACCCATCCCTCCACCAGTGCCCCATTTCCACCACCAATGTACCCCTCCCCTCCAGCCCCCAGGCCGCCTTAATAGCAGGTACCCCAGTTTCCTCTCTTTCTCTCTCTATCTCTCTCTCTGTCTCTGCATCTCTCTCCCTCTTATTTTACACATTGTAGCTAGCCCTGCAGATATTTAGAGTTTATCACTTAAGTCTCTTTGTGTATATTCAGTGGTGAGTTTTAATCTGCCATTACCATTTCCCATGTTTATTAAAACACTGGTATCTATTTATATCCTATTAATGAATGCAGTCATTCTATATCTGTCCTTTTCCTTCTGACTAATTTCACTCAGCATGATAGACTCCATGTCCATCCATTTTCAGGTAAATTTCATATTTTCATCTTTTCTGACAGCCGCATAGTATTCCATAGTGTAGATGAACCACAGTTTCTTTAGCCAGTCCTCTGTTCTGGGGCATTTAGGTTGTTTCCAGATTCTAGCTATAGTGAATAGCGCAGAGATGAATAAAGAAGTACAGATAGTGTTTCTGCTATGTGTTTTTCGGTCTCTAGGGTATATTCCCAGGAGTGCTATTGCTGGATCAAATGGGAGCTCAATATCTAGCTTTCGGAGGAATGCCCATATTGTTTTCCCCAAAAGGGCTGGACCAGCCGGCACTCCCACCAGCAGTGGATAAGAGTCCCTTTTTCCCCACATCCACGCCAGCACTGGTTGTTCTTGCTGTTTTGGATGTGTGCCAGTCTCTGTGGTGTAAGATGGTATCTCATTGTTGTTTTGATTTGCATCTCCCTGATTGTTAAAGATGAAGAGTACTTTTTCATATGCCTTTTGGCCATTCAAATTTCTTCTTTTTTGGAAGCTTCTGTTCATTTCTTCTCCCCATTTTTTGATGGGGTTGGCTAAAAAACACATAATTTCTAAACTGAAATGTTGGATGCTTTGAAAAGAAGTTCATCCTGTACTTAGCAGAGATATAGAGCTGCTTAATAATCAAGACTATCCAGAGGACTGACTCATAGAGGCAACTCCCTGAGTACCTCAGGAAATCGTCACCTCAGAGTCACTATCTAGTCACCTTCACTGTTTCCTACATGGGTCATCTCAGTTTGAAACGTTGCTTGTCTAGAGGAAACACTATTCCATGTTTTTCTGCATACTTCTCCATTCCTACTTCTAAATTGTTAAAAAAAAAACTGTTGTAAATCTAATGTAAAGCTTATCCACATTCTAAGCAGATGGTGATTAAACAGAAATAAATAAATACAATATTGAACTCTTGGTTGCAATGATGGATATTTATCAGTATAGCCTACAAATATATTACAAGGAAAGTCAGTGGATAAGTTAGTAAAAAATAAGAGTGTCTCTTTGGTGATTATAAGCATTTAGAAATCAAACAAACTTCAGATTAAAGATATTCGTCATTCATCACTTTGAAAAACATTAAAACTTACTTTTATTGATGCACAAAAAATTATTTTAGATGACAATGACACATTATTTCTTTGTTACTTAAAAACTGACATTCAAAGACAATGTGATATAAATTGCTAGTAGCACAAAACACATTTTCAACAATAGATAAAAGCAGATTCTTTGTTGCAAGAGCAGATATTTAGCACTTGCTATGTGCACAATATATTGAATTTTGTGTCCTTGACTATGATTTGAGTATGCTACCCTTACTATCTGCTTTTAGGAAGCTAAAACACCAATATTTTAATATTTCAGATATCAGTATTAGTTTAGTGAGTGTGTTACAGTTGCAGAACAGGTTAACAAGACCAAAACTTACAATGGCTTTAATAAAAATATTAAAACAATAAATCAAAGCTTAATATACCTTTAAAATTTTTCATACTCCAAATCAACAATCTTTGGATTTTAAATAAAGAAGTATTTATTTAAAATTTTAAACTTTAGATAAATTAACATTTATTTAAATGTTTATTTAAAATTAATTTTAAAATAAAATAAATTTATTTATTTTTAATTTATTTAAAATTTTAAAATTATTTTAAATGATTTATTTAAAATAAATAAATAAAGAGGAAATCTTTACTTATTTTCTTTGTTTTGGGTCATACCCAGCTGTGCTCAAGGCATCCTCTTGGCTTTCCTCTCAGGGATAATTCCAGATAGACTCAGAGTGGCTTATGTGGTGTCAGATATGAAAGGTTAGCCTCATGTAAGGCAAGTGCCCTGTCTGCTGTACTATTACCCAAACCTAATTTTACACTTCACATCACAAAATTACTTTGCCATAGGGACAAAATATAATTAATAATACCATCAAATAAAACTCATTTAAATATTTAACTAATAAAATTATTCATAAATTTGCTATTAAGTTGTCTTCAAAAATTATAGGAAAAACAAAATAAAGAATTCAAGAATGTATATTTCAAAGGAACCAGACAATAGCCCATTAAGTAAAATATAAGGCCAAATTTTCCAGGGAGGGGGAAAAGGTTGTTGGAAACTGGATATTATAGAATCAGAGGAAATTTTTCTGGGGCAGTCAATACCTGAGCTTGTGAAATAGAGTTATTTCTATTATATTACAAAAATTCATAACTAGTGGGTTCAGGCCAACTCTGAACCTGGTGGGATCTGGTCACTTGAAAATCTTTTGCTAACTAGACTATAAGGATTAGGAGAGAGAGAAAGGTGAAGGCTTGTGTATGGCTCAATGCATCGAATGTTGAAGATGCTAGATTTATTCCAAAAGTATAGGGAATTGAGAAAGTACCCATATAGGGACTATGACCCGATTTGTGTCACACTCTGGCAATAATATAAAAACTGGATGATGAGAGGGATAGTGAAGTGATAATTACACTGACAGCAATCGATAGGACCCCAACTAAAGCATGTATAGCAACAGTGCTAGCATTTTATTCATATTCCGACAATCTTGTTTCATTAAATATGTCTATTGTTGCAGTACATGCCCTAGTCATCTCTGCCCAGAGCCTCTGTATCTAGCCTGGAGCTATCTCCTGCAAGTCTCATTGCAGATAGAGGGCAGGAAAACAGTTTGGATCTGTGACCCTCTATATGGTAAAATATCCTTACCATGAATTCTATGTTAACTGGTTAAAGTATTTCCCCTCATACTACCACGAATCTTCACTATGGGACTCGAAAATCTTACCAGTATATATCTGTCTGTGTTGGACCCTCTTTTTATTTAATTTCATTTTATTTATTAATTTTTGGGGTCACATCTGATGACATTCAGGGGTTACTCTGGCTCGTCACCCAGGAATTACTCCTGGCAGTGCTCGGGGATCCATATGGGATGCCAGGGATCAAACCCAGGTCGGCTACTTGGAAGGCAAATACCCTAAACCCTCTGTGCTATTGCTCCTGTTTGCCTCCTGGCAATCAGCATAAGTTTCAGCAATTTTAAAGGCTTAACCCAAACTTCCATGAACTGAAGATAAGGATCTGTTGGATGTTTAGAGAAATATATATCTGGCTTTATGATATTCTTGGTACAGATTTTTCCCATGTACTTACTCCTAGGTTACATCTTATCTCAGGGATCCTAATCCTTGTCTCTACAATATAACTGCAGGAAAGCTGGAGGCAAGATTTGGAGAGAGCAATTAGGACTTGAAAGGCCTTGGTAGATTCCTGCAGCTGACTGACTTTGCCCTGACTGTGACCCGTCTTGTGCCCTGACTGTGACATGTCTTGTGGACAAGATCATGGCTGAAGAGATAAAAGTAGGTCTCTCTCTCTCTCTCTCTCTCTCTCTCTCTCTCTCCTCTCTCCTCTCTCCTCTCTCTCTCTCTCCTCTCCTCTCCCTCTCCTCTCCTCTCTCTCTCTACCCACTCATCTTTCTCCTGCCTGCTCTCTGTGTCTGCTCTCTAGCCTAAACATGTGGTTGGTACACCCACCATCTTGGCCTAGAATACTAACCTGAGCACCTGCTTTTGGATGTGACTAGGAAAGGATTTGGAGGCTTGGGGTTTTCCTGACCTTAGAATGTAATAGCATAACTTGTTTAAGTAAAATTTTTGGAACTTTGTTAGATTCATGAGTCTTCCATCCCACTGCTTGCTGTGGAGTAAAGGAACCAGCTACCTGATATGGGGGGCAGCGGAATTCCCCCAACAATCTATTAGCATCTGGATTCTCATCCAAGCAGAACAGATGTAAAAATACTGAATGACATATAGTCAAAGTCAAGTAAAGCAATCCTGAAAAAATATTGTTCTGAAATAAAATTTTCCAGAATTCTGAAAAAACTATATATGTATATATTTCTTCTCAGTACAAATATAGAGGATCAGTTTTGTCAAAGGGCTAACACTATGTAAACACAAAGCTAGTATTAATCAGTTGTTAACTAACAAGAGATTGTGTAATTCACTCTGCAGCTTTTGCTTTCTTTAATTTTTAAGTTCAAAACCCATGAGGATAGATGTAGGGTTTCTTTTCCCTCAGAATGGCAAAAGAAACTGATATATATATGATATATATATATCTATATATGATATATATTTATCTATATAAATATATATCTATATGCATGCATATATATATATATAGAGAGAGAGAGAGAGAGAGAGAGAGATAATTTGTTTGACTTCCTAAGGCTTTATAGAAAGCTACATCTACATGACTTCAGGGACAACAGCCTAAATCAGTATGAAATATGCTCCTGTCCCTAATTCATGTATTTAGAATCCTCCAAGCATTGCCACAGAGAGTTCCATGCTGAAGTCACTAACAGCAGGTAAGATTCCCCATCAACCAAGCGATTTGATTCTCTCCTATGTAACGGTTTGAGGTAACAGCTACAGATTGCACCGCAGGTGTCATGCTGCACATTTTAACTTAACGACCAAGAAAGTCTGATGAGCAGTCATGGTGGCAATCATCACTACTGGGGAAGGGGAGAGAAATGAGAACAGACTGCTGTGAGGGGAGGGAGGGCCTGGAAACACTAATGCCATCAATATTAATGCCAGTCGCAATGCGTGCTCAGTGCCAAGGAGACTGGGGAAGTACGCACCCATGAGAAGCTAATCGCCACATCTGATCATCAGAGGGCAGATGCTAAATGTGATTCAGATGAAAAGTGAGCGGAAGCGCTGACAAGGGCAGAGAGAAGAGGTGGAGAGAAGCAGACACACATGGTGGAATAGCCAAGCACAAGTGGCATCTTGCAGAAAAGCATCATATTGTGGGAGGAAGGTGACTCATGTTGTATTCAGAAGCCACCATTGTTTGTTGTTCGTCCAAGCTAGGAGCAAGCAAATTAAGAAGCGTATTTCAATTTATTTACCTTGTCAAAATTAAACAAGCAAACACAAAAGAAATCAAATGATGTCTTACACTGAAATCTTGTGATAATGATGAGTGTAAGTATCTCAAAATATCTGTACTCAGTGAAAGAGAATGAATAAAAATACTGCCATTCTTTTTTAGGTTGTTTTATATACACAGAACTATGTGTCCAATTGACCGAGTCCCACTCACTTGGAGATATGTGCTCAGTGGCTAAAGCATGTTATGTGTGTTCGTGAGGCTAATAGGAATGTCTCAGGGTGGGGTTTGAAGTAGGAATTATTGTCTGTCAGTGAATTGTAGAGCTTTTTCTATTGTGTTCTAACAAGTTTATCTTCTAACACCAAGGGCCCTGTTACAAATACAAAACAATATGGAACTATGTGTCTAAAAGCATAAACATATATTTACTTTGACCTTCTCCATCACCTGCGCTCTTGAGGGGAGTTTTTCACAACTGCTTTCATTCACTGATCACTAATGTTGTTGCAAGGAGAACAGGCGATGCTCCATAGCAAAGAAGTGCCTTTAGATAGCTGCCACTTATTCTGACTAGCTTCTGAATGTTGACCAGAGGCAGTCATCTGAAAAGTAAGAGTGAAATGGCCATCTCACTTACTCACAATCGAAGAGCCACAAGCTAAATTACCCTGCATTTTAGAAAGAGATGTGCTGAGAGAGAATACAAAGTTATAAAGGAGAATCTTAGTGTGATGCTTAATGCTAGAATGACCATGCTTACTTCCTGGAGCTGGCTATAGATCACCTTTATTTGGATTAAATAAGAAGGGGAGAGAAGCAAACACAGAAAAAGCAGAGCCAAACAAACATAAGAAGACTGAGCATAAATGGTAAAACAAGGGGCCGGAGGGATAGCACAATGGGTAGGGCATTTGTTTGCCTTGCACACGGCCAACCGGGTTCGATTCCCAGCATCAATTATGGTTCCCCAGAGCACTGCCAGGGAATAATTCCCTGAGTGCAGAGCCAGTAGTAACCCCTGAGCATCACTGGGTGTGACCCCCAAAAGCAATAAATAAATAAATAAATAAATGGTGAAACAAAGGGTATTGCATAAAGAATAGCGACTATAGAGATGTCTTTCATATGTGGGATGTATGTAGATAAAACAAGAAGAGAATATTGGTGCACTGAGAATTTCAGCAGCTTCAGGGTATAATATTGGCTTCCATCTGCCTTGGCAATTCCCTTCCTTTCAGTTTTATAGAATACTTAATTATACAGATTTATTACGCTTGTGTTAAGATAATATGTATTCCTATACAGACTTAAAGACTGACTACAATCAAAAACTATACCTTTGTAATGCCCGTTCTTACATATCTTTTTCTCTTTTCATCATTTAAAATGCCCTTAAATCTTATTTATTCAAGATTCTTCCTAAAAGGTTCATTATTATTAGATTTGGGGTTATTTTATCTCTTCTTTTTAAAATTGCATCATAATTTTCAATTTTTTAATAAAATTTGAACTCATTTATTTGTTTTGTTTTTTTCAAATGTTGGGGGGCCACAACCTGTAATGCTCAGGGCTTACTCCTAGCCCTGCACTCAGAAATTATGGCAATGCCTGGGGAACTATATGGGATGCCAGGGATCAAACCCAGATTGACTGCTTACAAGACATGCACCCTATCTGTTGTAGTATATCTCTCTGGCCTTGTAATTTTAATATCTTCTCCTTCTCCCCTTCTCTTTATTGTTGTTATTGCTATGACATGAGTCTTGGTACTTCCAGGATTTTTTTTCCCTTTGCTGTGATACTCACTAAAGTAAGCTCATCAGACTGTTCTCATTCCCAGCGCTGATACTATGAGAAGTTTAAATGACTATTATTGCATGGTTATATATTTGAATCAGAAGAGGTGGATAAAGCAGGCAAGGCATGAATGTTATGCTTGTAGAATACACTGTGGTACTCACTTCAAATCTCACCAGTGCTTGTGACTCCTGACCATGAAGCCTCACACTTCATTTAGATTATGGTGTTTGCTGGAAAGAGCACACTTATTTGGTGCAGGTGAACACAACCCATACAAAATTGCCTCTAGTGTTGTGATCACAGAGAGCAAAGTTGTGAGGTCCAAATAGTAAAAGAAGCTAGAATCAAATGCAGACCATGGAGGATATTAGGTATTAAACTCGTAACATACTGCTTGCAAGCTACTTTGCTATTTCTCTTGGACATGTTGGAAGTATTTCTAGACAGTTTTTAAAGTATTTTATTATACCACCATGAGATATACTATTACAAAGATTTTCATAAGATGTTCATATTTGGGTTTCAGTCATACAGTGTTCCAGCACCCATCCCTCCACCAGTGCCCATCTCCCACCACCAATGTCTCTGGTTCCCCCCCCCATCCCCTAGCCTGCCTCCATGGCAGTTTCTTAATTTCTTTCCCTTTTCTCTATCTCTTTCTCTTTTCCTTCCCTTACACATTGTGGATTACAATACATACATTAAAAAGGTTGTCATGTGTATCTTTTGCCTGTACTTAATGCTCAGTTCTAGGTTGGTATTAGCTTTTTGACAATTGTTAGCACACTGTTCCATTTTCTGTCTTACATAACCTCTGACTCCCACACATTTGTGATAATTTCCACCTTTGAAAGACCTCAGGAGGTATTTTAATAAATAAGGCATATTTTGTTTTCAGCACTGGTCTGTCTTTTAAATGATGCTCTCTACAGTTTATGCTTAAAATATAAATTTCCAATGAAAAATATTATAATCAAGATCATTTGATTTCCAGATCTTGGACAATTGGCCGGGTCTGATTTGAATTTGTTCACATACCCTCAGCACTACTATGGAGATTTGGAATATGTGCTCATACCTCATGGCATCATTGTGGACAGGTGAGTGCTATTCTGGAGTCAGTCTTGGCCGATACTGTCCTCTCCCCATCCCTTAGCTCCCCGTGGTGACTGAGGTCCAATCTGGGGTATCACACATATAAAACATGTTCTACTACTCAAATGTATGCTGAGGTGTTACTCCTGGCTCTGTGCTGTGGAGGAAGTCCCTGCAATGCTTGGGAAAAACCAAGGTGCCAGGGAAGCCTGGCCTCTTCTTGCCTGTGAAGAGTGTGCCTCGGTCCACTAAGCTATCTCTCTGGCCTATAAGTGCAGAAACAGTTTGGTATCAGAAAATCAAACCCAGGCCACATACATGAGATGCTGATACTCTATGATAGAGCTTCATTCCCGACTTTCCTGTTTCTGTCACACACTAAATTTCACTCCTGTGACTGAATCTCTACGCCGTTTGGCTCAGGTTGATGTGGGATGACTCTCGAACACCTGATCTTCACTCACAGTTGCCAGGGCTCAAGAAGTACTCTTGGCTCACCCAGGGATCCCTTCTGGTGGTGCTCAGGGACCATATACAGTCCCAGGGATTGAACCTGGGTTGGCCATGTGCAAGGCAAGCTCCCTGCCCACTGTACTTTTTAATTAAACATTTTTTATACCACCGTGAGATTTACAATTACAACATTGTTCATGTTTGGAGTTTTCAGTCACATAGTGTTCCAGCACCTGCCCTCCACCAGTGCCCATTTCCCACCACCAATGTCCCCAATTCCCTCCCCCTCCCATAACCTGCCTAAATGGCAGGCTCTTTATCTCTTTTCTTTCTCCCTCTCTCTCCCTTCCTTCTCCTACACATTATGGGTTGCACTACATACACTTGGAAGCCATCATGTGCATTTTTTGCCTGTATTTAATGTTCAGTTCTATGTTGGTATCAGCCCTTTCGACATTTATTCATACATGTTCCCTTCTCTGTCTTACCTAACCTCTGACTCCCTCACGTTGGCGGTAATTTCCACTTTTGGTAAGACCACCTGATATATTTATGTCATGCAAATACATGCAGTCATTCTATATCTCTCTCTTTCCTTCTGACTAATTTCACTCAACATGATTCTTCCCATGTCCATCCATTTATAGGCAAATTTCATAACTTCATTTTTCCTAACAGCTGCATAGTATTCCATTGTGTAGATGTACCACAGTTTCTTTATCCAGTCATCAGTTCTCGGGCATTCTGGTTGTTTCCAGGTTCTGGCTATTGTGAATAGTGCTGCTATGAAAATAAAAGTGTGGATTGTGTTTCCGCTGTGTGTTTTTGGCTTCCCAGGGTATATTCCCAGGAGTGGTATGGCTGGGTCAAAAGGGAGCTCAATTTCTAGTCTTTGTAGGAATGTCCATTTTGTTTTCCAGAAAGGTTGTACAAGTCGACAATCCCATCAACATTGTATGAGAGTCCCCTTTTCCCAGCATCCATGCCAGCACTTGTTGCTTTTCCCTTTTGAATATGGGCCAGTCTCTGTGGTGTGAGGTGATATGTCATTGTTGTTTTGATTTGCATCACTCTGATGATTAGTAATGATGAGCATTTTTTCATATGCCTTTTGGCCATTCAATTTCTTCCTGGTCAAAGTTTCTGTTCATCTCTTCTCCCCATTTTTTTATGGGGTTGGCTGTTTTCTTCTTATCTAACTTTTTTTGCTTTTTGGGTCACACCCCGCATGCTCAAGGGTTACTCCTGGCTCTGAACTCAGGAATTAGTCCTGGCAGTGCTCAGGGGACCATATGGGATGCCGGGGATTAAACCCGGGCAGGTACAGGCTGGCCACGCAAGGCAAACACCCTACCCACTGGACTATTGCTCCTGCTCCGACAAATAGTTATTTTATGATAGTACAATGTTAATTTTTTTTACTAATGTAAAAATTATATACAATCATTACATGATTGTATAATTAGTTTTTAAGATGTGCATAGGTCTTTTTCTGTATATGTGTAAGTGGTTATTTCTATACCGTGTCATGGCAACCGGCAGTTTTTATAGTATTATGGATTCAAAAATGGTTCAATAAACTGCCACTAAAGAATGGACCAATTATAGGAGAAGAACTGAATAAAGCCAGATTCTAGGCTTCTTTTCAATCACCAATTCAAGTAATGAGAAAATGTGATTATCAAGTATTTGATCTTCCACATTAAGTTAGAAGTAGAAAGCATAGTAATATCACTACACATTTGCTCAACAAAACATCTGCATTGACACCTCCCTGCAATAAAAAAAAAAACTTTTCTAATGTCAGAAACAGAAGCAATTAGGTACATTAAGTGATAACATTTAATAGTATTAGTTTTATGGACGCATTAGAGTCTATAAAATTAATAGTTAGAAAGCACCTGGCTATTGTCTTATTTAAAGATTTGACATATACTTTTCATCAGACAAAACCCATCCATGAGATGTCAGCCCATCAAAATGAATTTAAAAGACAGCTTTTATATTCATAAACAAAGACCAGACAAAGGGAAGAGAGTATGGGCACAGAGTACGTCTGAACAACATCTCAAAAGGGAAACAACAACAGATGCAGTAGAATATCGAGTAGAGAGTTGTATTAAAAAGGTTTCCTAAGGGGATCATGGACAAAAAAAAAAAGCTTACTTAGCTTGTGCAGCATAGCAGATCCTCAGGCAGTTGAGCGGCCACATTTTTGACATTGATCCTTATTTTAATTTCTGAGTTTAGCAAAAAAAGTCAAAACACATTGGATTCTACTTAATCTGATTGGGTCAACGTGGAACCTGAAGAATACAGAGGAGCCCAGGAAAATCGTGCTTACTCTCTTTTAAAACAAAAAGATTAGTTTGATACACATGTTAACCTCTAAGTGTATGTATTATAATCCACAATATGTAAAAGAGAGAGAGAGAAAGAGAGAGAAAGAATTAAAAGAGATAAAGAACCTGCCATAGAGGCAGGCTATGGAAGGGGGAGGGAATCGGTGACATTGGTGGTGGGAAATGGGCACTAGTGGAGGATGAGTGCTGGAACACTGTGTGACCAAACCCCCCAAACATGAACAACTTTGTAATTGTATATTTCACGTGGTATAATAAAATGTTAATTAAAAAAAGAGTAGTTTGGTTGGGCCAGAGCATAGTACAATGGACAGGGTGTTTGCTTTGTGTGCAGCCCACCCCTGCTTAGGTCCCTCAGTGTCTCACGTGGTCTCCCAAGCACTGCCAGGAGTAATTCCTGAGTGCAGAGCAGGGAGTAACCCTTAAGCATTGCCAGGTGTGACCCAAAAAGCAAAAACAAATATATATAGATATACGCGATATATGTATATATATATATATATATATATATATATATCACTGTCACTGTATCACTGTCTCCCCGCTCATCATCGATTTGCTCGAGCGGGCCCCAGTAACATCTCCATATGTCCTGTCTCATGCTAGTAGAGCCCAAGGCATCTGCTTGCTCCAGGAACATAAGAGCCCTCAATCCATTCCGGAATGAGGTATATAATTGTTACTGGTATTTGGCATATATATCAAATACAACACCGGTAGCTTGCCAGGCTCTGCCGTGCAGGTAGCATACTCTTGTAGGCATCTCTAAGTCCAGCATTTATTGATGAACCGCACGACCGCAAGCCGGCAGCGCGAACCGGCACTGATAGGCTGATCTGCTGGGTGGAGGTCTGAGGAGAGAGAAGTCCGGATGTGGAAAATGGAGGCCCCTCATGGAGTGGGGGTCGCCTGGCTTGTTGCGAGGCTCTGCTGGGATGGTGGACCAGGGCTAGAACCCACCATCCCTCCCGGGCGCCTCGTGAGCGGCTGGTCACAGGGAGGAGCCAGTAGCAGCTCTGCCCTATGTCTGTGAGTATATATATACACACACACATATGGAGACAACCACAGGACTAGGAGCCGTTAATGACTAGATCCCACAGGATGTCCAAAGATCACGTGACCGCCCACCTACAAGATGGTCAGACTTCTTCGTCAAGACCCTAAACGAATGGTTTGAGGCTCTTCATATTCCTGAAGCAAGCAGATGCCATTGGGCTATACTGGCACGTGATAGGGTCAAATGGAAATGTTACTGGCGCCCACTTGAGCAAAACCGATGAATAATGGGATGTCAAGTGATCAAGTGATATACACATATATATCAGTTTGGAGCCTGAGAGATAGAGCAGGCAAGTAGAGCAGGTAGGACACTTGCCTTGCAACAGGCCCACAAGGATTTCATCCACGATATCCCATATGATTCCCTGAGCACCACCACAAGTAACCTCTGGCCTGAATACAAAGCCGGGAGTGATCTCCAGCATCATAAGGTGTGGCACCCAAAACAAACCAAACCAAAAAATATCAGTTTGATCTTTTTCTAAATCTTTAAAAAAGCAAATATTGTTCTAATACTTATTTGTAAGACTAACAAATTTAATACCTATTATCTTTTGGACCTCATTCCTAATGAATGGAGACATTACTGGTGCCCGCTCAAGCAAATTGATGAAAAATGGGAAGACTATTGACAAGTGACAAGTGACCTATTGTATTACAAATAAATATTGAAAATATCAGTTTGAACTCTAGATTGTCTAGTACCAGCTAGGGGAGACTACTGTGGCATCCCTTTTGACCTCAATCATCCTTATTCTTTATTACCACACTAAAAGCCGTCTCTGATGACATGCTCCACTATTTTCTGTACACACCTGTGTGTGTTCATTATGTTCCTCAACTGTGTGTGCTTAACATTACTCCTAATGAATATTTATGAATTTCATCAAATAATTAAATGAACTGGAATATATATATATTCCAGTTCATTTAATTATATTATATATGTACTTGTATATATATGTGTATATATATTTAATGTCCAGCAGAGACTATAGTGAAATAACATACTATATGTATATATAGTAATAACATACTATATGTATATATGTATATATATATGTATATATATGTATATACATATAGTATGTCATTTCACTATAGTCTCTGCTGGACATACAAAGCTGACCTTAGAATCCCTACCTTATAGTAGCTAATTTCCAGCAAATGTTAGCGGACATTCTACTCAACATAAGTTGCTTCACTGCTAAAAACATCCTTGTCCTACTCAGTTCCTGTGCTTCTTCCAGGATGACACAGAGATGAGACAAGTGTAGAGCACTGGAGATTGACTTGGTAGCCACATGGTAGCAAGCTTCGATGCTTTTCCTCTGGACACATTTTGTGATCGCTTTTAGCCAGATGTTCATTTTATAACACAATGCTATTTTTTTATTTTATTAACAGTTTTGATAAGCTATCAAATTTGATGCTGTTTGATTTTACTAATGTATTAAATTATATACTTCATATGCTACTTAGTTTAAAATGCGAGATCTCAGTATTCTGGTCTCCTACTAACCTATTTGGAGTTTGCACAAATCTATTCTCTAAACACCACAGATACGTGAACTTTTCTTTTAGAGTAATTTGATCCGGATCTGGCAATGACAGTCATATAGGGTTGAAAGAGACAGATACTGAATGAACATATAGATTTAAACAAACTGAACAGCATCAACCAACCATGTATTTATTAATTGAGGTAAACTAACCTGCCTTAAAGAGAACACAAATGGCCTAAAATGGATTCATTCATGCCAAAACTACCAAGATTTAATACCTAATTGAAAGTGTTTTATGCTCTTCCAAAAATGAAACTTTTAAATAGCCAATCTGGAATTCTTAGACCTACAGCAATAGGGCAATTTCCTGACAAGAAGCTTCTACTTCTCTGGGGATATCCTTCTTTTCTTTAAATTCTGAAATATGATTTTTAAAAAAGCTAATTTGCCTTATGGAGCATAGGGGTATTCAGACAGTTGAGTCAGAACTACATCCTTCTTTTCTTTAAAATCCCATCATGTTCTCGCCATGGCTATGATAATCATAGATTTGGTATAATTGTTTGCAGAGCTTTTTACTTTCTAAGTTGTGCTGCCACACTAACAAATACATCAATAAAGTTAATTTTATTCCAATTTATTTGGATGCATTTTTTAAGAATCTTCACCATACACTGTAAAAGAAAGACATCAGTTTAATGACCTGTTCATTGCTCCCTAATACAATCCTACTGTATGAAATATTCAAAACCTGAAACTAGATTACTGCAATCTGAACTTGTAAGCTTTTTAAATCTCCTGTTTGAACTGAGAATGTAGAGTAAGGCTCACGGTAATAAAATAATAACTATAATTATTATTGTGACTATAATCCTAATTCACATATAAATCATAGTGAATTAAATCTGAGAATATCATGCAATAAATAACAGAGGGAGAATACAAGTAGTAAAAATAAATGAAAATAGATGTCGAATGAAGAAACAGAAAAGAAATAATAAAGAACATCTCAGGATCCACGTTCTTCAACCTTGGAAAGGTCACAAGTCTGACTTGGAGAGAATGCTTTTTCCCCCTTAATTTTTTATTATACAACTGTGAGATATACAATTGCAAGGATGTTCATAATTGGGCCTCTGTCATATAGTATTCCAGCACCCATTCCTCCACCAGTGCCCCATTCTCAACACCCTCATCCAAACACTCCCCCCCCAACCCAACCCCTATCTGCATATTGCAGACACATTTTCTTTGGAAAAGAATGCTTTTAATGAGGGATTTCAGAAAAAATGCTTCCCTATCTCTATTTTAATTAGTAAAGAAAAAATGAAGTTACTATGCAGTTTAAAGTGTACAATATATTTAGAAAATATTTAATGAAGTTAATGGCTCTCCTGTGAATATAAAGAAAACAGATGCTTAAGTTATTTCTAGAAAATCAAGACTAATAAACAGGAAAAAATTATAGAAATAAGACTGTATATATTTCTTAAATCTATTATGAATACATAATAAAATTGTGAATAGACAATTTTAAAAAAAACTTAACTGTATAATAAAAGTAAGAAAAAACTCAGTATGTGAAAAATATAAAAAACATATTTTTTATATATTTTACATGGATTTTTGCCCATCAATTTAAAGGCAAAATTTAGAGATCAAGGAACATGAGTCAGTGACAAAGAACATATGTGAGGTTCTAAGTTTAATTCCCCACACTGCTAAATAAATATGAACATATATATGTAAATGAATTATAAATAACATCAAAATATCACTGTATCACTGTCTTCCTGTTCATCATCAATTTCCTTGAGTGTGCACCAGTAACATCTCCATTCGTACTGTCTCATGCTAGTAGAGCCCAATGGCATCTGCTTGCGCCAAGAACATAAAAGAGCCTCAAACCATTCCATCAGGTCATGGGAATGAGGTCTATAATCGTTACTTGCATTTGGCATATCAAATACGACACGGGTAGCTTGCCAGGCTCTGCTATGAAGGGCCAATACAAAATTAAAATAATTCAGGGGTGGGGTAGAAAGATAGTATAGGAGGTAAGGGACACACTTGCCTTCATGTAGCCAACCATGGTTCAATCCCCAGCACCACCCAATTCCTGATCACTTCCAGGGGATGGTCATCACCATTTTGAATTAAAATTATGTATGTTTATATACATATATATATAT